>JAODAL010055755.1:0-23735 GCA_025379985.1 Phyllomedusa bahiana
GCCCAGGAGCCGTTTGCGTCGTGCCAAATGTACTAAAGCCGTGCCCCGGTGACTGCGCGCAAGCCGCGGCACACAGAGGAGCAATGTGTCTGACACTTAATTGCACACAGATCTTTCCACGTGGGCTGCTCCCAGCCATGCTCTATGGGGTCTGCCCTATGTAACGGATTGGTTTGGCTCCAAAGACCCCCCCCCCATTATAAATCTTGCTGGGTGCTGCTCCTCACCGCGACGTGCACTTCCCCATTCAGCCATGAGCCACACCTAGCACTGAATGGGTTATTCTGGGACTGTGGTGCCTTGTTACCCAAGCACATCAAGGGTTTAGTGGGTAGAGGTGGGGGGAGTGAAGCTTTGGAAGAGGAAGGAGGGGGGGGGGGGAGAGAGGTTGTTTCGTAAAAAAAAAAAAAAAAAAAAGGAGGGCTGATCCCAGGCTGGGCTGTTTCCAGCCGCCCTGTGATTGGTGAAGTGTAAGGGCGGCACTTTGGTGGCTGCGGAGTCCTGGAGTGGAGCAGGAGCTGGAGGAGCGACCTTATCTGCAGATGTGCGCCGTCAGCACTGACCTGGCCGCTCGCTTTGCCCGTAAACACTTTGGATTTGAGGTTTCGCAGCATAAAACAGGCAAACAAACAATGCAATAAAAAAAAATCTAAAATAAACCAAGCCAGCTCATGTGGGAAAGTCTCTGCGCTCGGGGGTTTGGGGGCATCTGCTTCCATTTACCTCTCCTTCTTTAGCTGTTGGGTCTTGTGATCTGTTGGACGGAGGCGGTTTGGGAGCAGGTGGTTGATCTGTTCAACACGCCGCCGCCGTACGGTCAGGATTCGTGCAGCCCCTTACTACTGATCAGCCGGGTGCTTTTATATTCTTTGTTCTGCTAAAGCTGTATTTACACAGAATAATATTCTAATACTGGGCAGCACGTTGGCCCAGTGGTTAGTACAGTGCTGCACGGAGGCTCAGTGGTTAGTACAGTGCAGCACGGAGGCTCAGTGGTTAGTACAGTGCAGCACGGAGGCTCAGTGGTTAGTACAGTGCAGCACGGAGGCTCAGTGGTTAGTACAGTGCAGCACGGAGGCTCAGTGGTTAGTACAGTGCATGAAGGAGGCTCAGTGGTAAGTCGTGCAGAACGGAGCTCAGTGGTATTATATTTAGGACAAGTGCAGAACGGAGGTCAGAGAGCTCAAGTGGTTAGTACAGTGCAGAACGGAGGCTCAGTGGTTAAGTACAGTGCAGAACGGAGGCTCAGTGGTTAGTACAGTGCAGCCTGGAGGCTCAGTGGTTAGTACAGTGCAGCCTGGAGGCTCAGTGGTTACTACAGTGCAGCGCGGTGGCTCAGTGGTTAGTACAGTGCAGCGCGGTGGCTCAGTGGTTAGTACAGTGCAGCGCGGTGGCTCAGTGGTTAGCTACAGTGCAGCACGGGGCTCAGTGGTCAGTACAGTGCGAAATGGTGGCTCAGTGGTTAGTACAGTGCAGCACGGTGGCTCAGTGGTTGGCGCGGTGGCTGAGTGGTTGGCGCGACGCGGCGGGGCGGCTGAGTGGTTGGCGCGGCGGCTGAGTGGTTGGCGCGGCGGCTGAGTGGTTGGCGCGGCGGCTGAGTGGTTGGCGCGGCGGCTGAGTGGTTGGCGCGGCGGCTGAGTGGTTGGCGCGGCGGCTGTGTGGTTGGCGTGGCGGCTGAGTGGTTGGCGCGGCGGGGCGGCTGAGTGGTTGGGCGGCGGCTGAGTGGTTGGCGGGGCGGCTGAGTGGTTGGCGCGGCGGCTGAGTGGTTGGCGCGGCGGCTGAGTGGTTGGCGCGGCAGGCCTGAGTGGTTGGGCGCGGGCGGACCTGGTGTGGTTATCATGGCGCGGCGTGGCGGCTGAAGTGGTATGGCGCGCGTTCTAAGCATATTCGGATTAGCAGCAAGTGGAGGAGGAAGCGCTGCTGACCTCTCCTGTATCCTCTACTACATCCTTGTGTTCCCGGTGACTCCTGCAGCATCTTCTCCTATGACTCTGTTGTGGGAGGTCTTCTGTTGTTCCTCCTTGAATCTGCGGATTTTAGGTCCCTAGCGTGTCCTCCTGTGGATGCGCAGCAGAGCTATTGGGGATTATGTCCAGTGGGGGACTGTAATAGCAGTCGTAGATTTTACTGTCCACGTTACCAAAATCTGTCAAATTTGTTGTGGATTTTTTACTGAGGCAAATCTGCCTCATCTGTTCATGTTAATGCTGCGTCCACACGACACCGGTCGAAATCCTCATCGGATTCTGGTTTTTAAAACCGCTTCGTCCTACGAGGATTTCGACCGCTTTTTCAATGTGGATTTTGTTTGGGTCTTTTTTTTGTTTTTTTGTTTTTTTCCCCTGTAGAGTTTACCGTCAGAAAATGAGTCCCATTCATCTCTGTGGGCAGAAACCCCATTCCCAGTCCCATTCACCTCTATGGGGGGGGGTTTTAAATGTGGATCTGACATACAAATGTTTGGGACTCGTGTTTTGACCGCAAACCCAGTGGAACATGTTTTAAGACCTATTGAAAATCCGAGTCGTGTGGAGGGCAGTGAGGTCTTCGGGGATGGTTTACTGCTTTTAAAACCTGAATCTGTGGTGAAAGCATGTTGTGCCCCAAAGCCCCCTGTCTGCAGATCAGCCTCATTGGCTGTCTCCAGAAGAGGAACGCGTCGGACCGTCAACGACGATAGTCAGAACGATTTATACCAAAGTTTCAAAAAGCTGCAAAGGAAATCCACACCTGTTTTCTTTCAAGATAGATCGACCTAAATTTTGAAGACTCCTAAGTGACAAATCTGGATTTGTTGCTCATTGTTGCATCGGCTTGCTGTGTGTTGTGATTCACAGCTTTTTTTTTTATTTTTTTTCCTTTTAAACCACCGTTCAGGAACGTATGCAGGGAAAGCTGCTAGAGGGCTGGGGGTACATGAATGAGCCCCGAGGGCAGGGCTGTCTTATCCATTGAACATACTAAGCAGTTGCGAGGCCCCAGGCAGGTATGTCCACGATGTCCAGCAGGGCTGTTTAGTCGGAGTCGGTGGCTATTTTGCGGGTCGGAGTCGTCTTTAAAATGGACCGACTCCCAAAATATATAATAAGTTGGTCCAACGTTAATTCGATGCACTGGAAGCAACAAGGAATTGGGTCCAGGCCAGTGCTACTGTCCCATATCTTCAGCTTCATCAACATGAGAGAGTGTTGTAATTGATGACCTGAGCAGGCAAAGGCTGCCCCAGGGGACGGAAAAGATTCCGCTCCCAGGGCAAACGGATTTCAGCAACATTTTTCACCTGTTTTCAAAGAAGTAGAAGAGTCCAACCATTCATCAAAACCAGGGCTGTGGAGTTGGCAAGCATTAGTCCCGACTCCTCAATTTCCCAAACCTCCGACTCCGACTCCGTCTCCTGACTCCCTCATACACGGCGCATGTTTAAGTGATAATTTTACTGTAGTAAGATGGTAAAATCCGGCTTTTATACCTTTATGATACAATAATCAAGCTATTTAGGTTAGAACAGGACACTGACATAGCATAAAGGGTAACAATTTTGATCTTTTGAACATTGTGGGTAGAGGTTGGAAGAAAAAGTGTAATTTGTATCAAGTCCAGTCTGCACCAACATTGGGAATGTGTAGAAGAAAGATTCTGGATCAGATTTTGGTCAAGATTATAGCTTGGGAATCTGATTCAGAGCCCAGAAGGATTCAGGCAGTATAGAAAACCAGAGGTGGATTTTCCCTAATACTAACAAAATATAAAAATTAAACTTTGAATTTTTAGGGCAAAACTTTAACTATTGCAGATGACTAAATACTTGCAAGTCACATCTTATGTTAATATGGGTCAGATGACTGTATATAAAATTACAGTAAGGACTCATGTACAAAGCTGTAAGTGGAGGGTGAGCTATGGAGCTGAAAAGCACAAGTTCAATTATTGTTTAACCTTTTTGCTTGTCGTGTAAAATATATTTATTGGACATGACTTTTGCACACAAAAACATTGTAAATATGCAAAACCAATGCAGGAACATTTGTGGGAGTCTCTGAATTTGTTCTGAGAAATGTATGCCTCCATTCAGATCCTGCATACATGACCTCACATACTGATCTCATTATTTAGGCTAGAGAGAACGGCCTCTCTACATAACTTTGGGGCAAAAGCGTGGTGACAAAAGGGGCAACATCTCTAACAATGTCAGGGTATAAAGGAATTACCTCAGCCACAGTCAGTTTTGATGAATGGTTGAACTCTTTTACTTCTTTGAAATACAGGTGAATATGTTGATGATATCTGTTTGCCCTGGTTGAGCGGGATCTTTTCCCTCTGGGGCAGCGCTTTTGCCGTGCTCCAATGTCATCAATTACACTCTAATGTGATGAGGCTTGAAGAGTATGGGAGCAGTAGCACCGGCCGGACCCAATGCCTCGTGCTCTTTGCATCGAATAACTGGACCACACTATATTATTTATTTTGGGTGTCTTGTGTCGGTCATTTTATAGTCGACTCCGGACTCCTGCAAAATAGCACCTACTCAGACTCAACAGCCCTGCCCATAAACTGGACTGTTAGGTTGAGGCAATTCCTTGATTCGCCCTGACATTGTTAGAGATGTTACCCTGTGGTCACCGCTTTGACCCCAACCAAGTTAGTGTAGAGAGGCGTTCTCTAGCCTGGAAATAATGAGATCAGATGTGAGGGTCATGTCTGCAGGATCTGTTGATGGCAATACTATTCCTCAGATCAAATCTGAGAACTTCACAATTTTCCTGCAGTGTGTTTTGCATATTTAAATTTTTTTTGTTTTCTAAATGTCATGTCCAATAAAATATATTGTACACTGACAAGCAAAAGGCTCCATATCCACTACAGCTTTGTAATGAGGGGGGCTACTGTAATTTGATATACAGTCACCTTACATCTTTATACATAAATCTGACTTGCATGTATTTTGCATCTGCTTCGTTCTGCAGATTACTTTCCACGAACTGCATGTTTCGGTTTTGCTCCTAAAAATTAAATGTTAATTTTTATTATTTTGTTTAGTATTTGGGGAAAATCACCTTTTGGTTTTTAATACTGCGAATCCTTCTGGGTCTGGATCAGAATTAAGCAGAGGGTCTTGACAAAAATCTGATCCCCGGTCTCTTCTTCAAATTCCAATGTTGGCGCAGATGGACTTTGATACAAATACAGGCTTATCTTCCAATCTCCCCACAAAGTGTTCAAAAGAATTCAAAACATTGTTTACCCTTTTGCTATGTCAGTGTCAGTTCTACCTAAATAGCTTGATTATATGCATCATAAGGTTATAAACAGCCGGATGTGACCATTTTACTAAAGTAAAGTTATCACTTAAACATGCGCCGTGTATGAGGGAGTCGGGAGTCGGGGGGTTGGCGTGCCGACTCCACAGCCCTGAATTCCAGGGTACATGCTATTGCTACCTGGGTCAGGGTTGCTAATTTAATTGTTTGCGCCTCCTTAGGATACTAAATGGTTAAAAGCCCTGGCAGATCAGGTCTTGTAGGCTGCAGGCTGCTTTAGGGCATGTCCTCATGGCACAGGTTTTCAGCCAGATTTACAGACCGTTTTCGGTTTTGAAAGCCTTCTGGAAACAGACTGTCAACCTTTTACATGGACTTTAAAGGGGTTGTCTCACTACAAGGATTGTTTTTTATATAAAGATCTTTCAAAAACAAGTCACTTTGCAATTTTGTCCATTAACAGTGTCCCTCCCTATTCCTAGATTCCACTCTTGTATGAGCTGCATCAGATCCTTAGGTTCACTATAGCTACATACCGTTTGATCTATCATGTTAGGCTGCTCAGCACGGTTGCTATACTACAGACCTGGCTTCTACTGCAGTAAACACACCCCTGAATTCAAAGTGAAACCAAGAAAACAGGATTGAGGTGAGATGAATCAATGCAGTGAGACAACCCCTTTAATGGAAAATGCGTGAAGCGGTCCCCACTGTCCCCACTGCATGGATTTTCCGCCAGGCAGCCTGAAAAACATAGAACATTTTCATTCTTCCGCCCAGTTTTCGGGCTGAACATGTCAGTGCGAAGGGGGAGTGTTTGAAACTGCAAAGCGCGGACAAAAGCCGCCCCCTTGTGTTCCAGAAACAGAGCGAATACCGGTCGGGATTTCCCGATTGGTATTTGGTCTGTGCCGTGTAAACGCAGCCTTAGGGTAGGTTCACACGGTTTATTGGCCCAATACGCCGGATGTTTTGGAAGCACTCACTGATCAGCGCGTACTCCCATAGCACCAGCCAGCCCCTTTGACAGGCAATGTGCCGTGAACAATTGACTCTGAGAGCTATGAATTACTGTAATTGCGGCGCGCATTTTTCCACGTATAAAGCGCAATATGTGACGAAATGTGCGCGCAATTACACTTAAAAATAAGCCGTGTGAACATACCCTTAGGGGAAATTCACAGGGCTGATTTGGACGTTGTTTTCGGAGCATTTCCTCGACCGAAACAGTGTTAAAAAAAAAAAAAAAAAAAACCTCCAAAACGCCCCCAGTTCATTGTTATTGATTCATATGTAAAGTAGCGCTGTAGTTCGGACGTTTTCCACGCTTCTTTGGAAGCTGTTTTGGGCACTGAAAAAGAGGGGTCATGTCAATTCTTGAAGTGTTTTCAACATTGAAAATCTCCATAGGAACCAGTGGAGAACTTGAAAACCTCCTTACTTTTTAAGATGCATTTTTTTTTTGGTCGTCCTAAGCGCTGTTTTTGCTCTGGCTATTAATTTGTATGGGTGTTTCAGAAAGAAAACAGCGCTGCAGGACCTCATCGAAAACCGCGCTGCAGAACCTCATCGAAAACCGCGCTGCGGAACCTCATCGACAACCGCGCTGCGGCACCTCATCGGAGACCGCGCTGCGGAACCTCATCGGAAACCGCGCTGCGGAACCTCATCGGAAACCGCGCTGCGGAACCTCATCGGAAACCGCGCTGCGGAGCCTCATCGGAAAGAACGCGTGCGGATAACTCAACGAGACCGCGCTGCGCAAAGCCTCATCGGAGGGTGGGTGACGCGCTGGCAAACCTCATCGGAGACCGCGCTGCGCAACCTCATCGGAGACCGCGCTGCGCAACCTCATCGGAGACCGCGCTGCGCAACCTCATCGGAGACCGCGCTGCGCAACCTCATCGGAGACCGCGCTGCTCCACCTCATCGGAGACCGCGCTGCGCAACCTCATCGGAGACCGCGCTGCGCAACCTCATCGGCGAACGGCGCTGCGCATCCTTTTCATCGGAGACCGCAGCTGCGCAACCTCATCGGGAGACCGCGCTGCGGAAAACTCATCGGCAAACCGCGCTGCGGAAAAATAAAAAAAACCCCCATCATCGTAACCGCGCTGCGGAAACCTCATCGGAAACCAAGGAGGACAGATTGATCTGAAAAGATGCTTTTCAGACGAGGTTTTGACACTGATGTGGACTCCACTTTAGGAGCCTGGGCATGATCGGGGGTGGTTTGTGACATCATGTGTTTGGGTCCCGTGCACTGCTTTGCCAGAGGCCCAAAAATGTTAAGATGGACCTTCCTGAGGGGGGTTTATTTCTGGGAAATTGAGCACAAGAGCCGTGGGAGGATGGATGTGGTGGGGGACCAGGAACTCTGTGGTAAGACCTCTGCACTCTGCAGCGTGCACAGCCTCGGACCGTCTGATGAGGGCAAAGTAACTGACCTACAAAAAGTACAATAGTCCACCAAATGAAAACTCTTTATGGGGTTCGGTTGCCAATTTTTTTTCTTGTTCCATACAGAACGCATCTGATTGTTATAAAAGTGCTGTTCTGTTAAATTGCTTCATGTCTTCCCTCTGCATCATAAAAACAGAACTAAGATGGTTTTCGAAGGGCACGGACACACATTGTGGGCGACTGAAAATGGCAACGAACCGCATCGGCGGGACTTTAAACCACCCAGTGCGTGTGTCTCTTCGCCTGTAATTGCAAAATTGTTCTATAGGTACGTTCACATGACATGATTTTAATAAGGAATTCAACAGGGATTCCATACAGTAGCTGTAGGGTGGGCGCCAAGAATCACCTCCACTGGTGGGCCCCAAGAATCACCTCCACCGGGGGGAACCAAGAACCACCTCCACCGGTGGGCCCCAAGAGAACCAACCTCACCGTGTGGCCCCAAGAAACCACCTCCACCGGTGGGCTACGCCCCAAGAACACTCACCGGGTGGGCCCCAAGAACCACCTCCACCGGTGGGCCCCAAGAATCATCTCCACCCCCCAAGAGTCGGCTCCACTGGTGGACACCCCCGTCCCCCAAGAGTCGGCTCCACTGGTGTCCCCCCCCCCCCAAGAATCTGCTCCACTGGTGCCCCCCCACCCCCCAAGAATTGGCTCCACTGGTGGGTGAATCCCAAACACTCCAGTCTGAATCCCAAACACTCCAGTCTGAGAGTGTCTACTTCTGTCCATACCATAAAACTTTGAACTAGTGAATTTTCAAATTAATTACGATCTTGCTTTATACTTGAAAAAATGCAAAGGCCTTTAATGCACAGTTTGATCAAGTTACATATGCTCACCTGTCCAGGTAGCCTTATCCGCTGGGTCCCTAATACCTCTCTGAGGGCCACAGTTCAATGTCTGGTTGGCTTTGGTTCCGGCTATGTGCTGCTCTACTTTGTGTTTGAAAATGTACTTTCTGCAGTCACAACAGTCTGTACTACGGTCTATAGAAATTGCAAATGGAAGTGTGGGGTGACTTTATCTTTTTCTTGGATCACCCCCAACCTGTGGCTCCCCAGCTGAGGGACATGCTGGGAGCTGGAAGTTTTGCAGCAGCTGTAAAGTGACAGGTTGGGGATGGCCGCTCTCCAGCATGTGACTGGATGTGTAAGTCTTTCTAATGACGTCTGTTTTGTTCTTTTTCCAGTTTGCCCTGCTGCGTGTAAGTACCACGGCTGTACGTCCGACGACCGCTGCTGTCACAGCGAGTGCCTGGGGAACTGCCTGGAGCCAAACGATCCGACCAAGTGTGTGGCGTGCCGTAACTTCCTGTTCAAGGGAAGATGCGTGGAGTCCTGCCCGCCGGGCTTGTACAGTTTGCTAGGGTGGCGTTGCATCACCTTCGATGAATGCCGAATTCTTCACAATAAGTGTCAGAACTCCACGGAGAGCTCGTGTCCGCGGTACGTCATCCACAAAGGGGAATGCGTGCCGGAGTGCCCGTCTGGATACACCCCCAACGCTACCACGTAAGTGTCTATGGGCATAATCGGAGGATTGTCACCTGATCCGAGGTATAAGCCACTCCCGGGCGAGCATAGGGACAGGCAGTCCCCGGGTTACAAACAGGATAGGGACTGTAGCTGTGTTCTTAAAGGGAATGTGTCATCAAAAAGGACTTATTGTTTAAACAATTTTTAGGATAATACACATTTTGTAGGAATTTTTGGTTATGTTTTGTTTTAATTTTCCAGATGACTTTCAGTATTTTTTTAATGATTTTTAAGTCCTGCAGTTTTCACTTTGGCCACTAAGCCTAAGGGCCTGTTCACACGGAGTTTTTGGACGAGGTTTTTGGAGTGTTTCCTCGCCCAAAACCTCGTCCACAACGCACCCAGTTCATTTAATTGATTCCTATGTAAAACCTCGTTGTAGTTCACACACGACGAGGTTTTTACATGCTTCTTTGAGAATAAAAAAGAAGTGTTCATGTTCTATTCTTGAGTGAAGGTGTTGTAGGGCGCGGTTTTCGGGGCGTTTTGGCGCGTTTTCGGCACGGTTTTGTCTTGGGGCTATTCATTATCGTATGGGTGCAAAACCTCATCGAAAACCTGGATCAAAGCCTCGTCAAAAACCTCGTCTGAAGAAGCGTGTTTTCAGGCGGGGTTTTGATGTGGTTTGGACAAGGTTTTTGGGCGAGGTAACGCTCCGAAAAACCTCTTCACAAAAACATGGTACCAAAAACGCTGTGTGAACATTGCCCTAATAATCGATGACACTTCCTGTGTCTGTAGAGGGAGATTTTCAGTGTCTGCTAATTATCAGTTAAAAGCTGGGTCCACACGAAAGGAGACAACCAATGTGTACAATAACACAGAAATCCTCCACGTCCAAGAGGACGATGCCACTGCTCCCCTCTCTCACCTCCCTTCACAGTGAAAACTCTCCTATAACAAGTCTATGCGGGACAGAATCTGTCTTAAGGAGTCCTATGGGCATGAAGCTGCTGTAAAGTATCTCTCTGACTGCTGTTTTAAAGCAGTGCAAACATACGAATGTTTCCCACAAATCATATATAGCTGGCGAATAGAGAATCTACAATCAGGAAATAAAATATGGACTGAGTGGAAAAGTATACGGATCAGGGGCTTGATTTAATAAATAAAAAAAAAAAATCCGACTGTAACCTGTGCTGTGTAGCCCTCAATAG
This sequence comes from Phyllomedusa bahiana, assembly GCA_025379985.1. NCBI lineage: Eukaryota > Metazoa > Chordata > Amphibia > Anura > Hylidae > Phyllomedusa > Phyllomedusa bahiana. Next base: position 10,423 of record JAODAL010055755.1, read on the forward strand.
AAAATCCATGCCGTAGTCTAACCAGCACAGAATTTTTACTGAAGGAAACCTAAACCGCCATTCATCCGGCAGAATCAAGAACGTGTTGTATATTCCGTCGGACCACTATCAAATTCCCCCGCCGCATTGTACTTGGCCGCCAGTAATCCGAAATCCGACTGCCGGTTTTTAGATGACATTTTCACCTTATTGCGTGGACCTAGCCTTAGAGTTGTCTTTTATTCATTCATGTTGACAGAAGGATCTGGGCTTAGTTCTCCAAGATGTTTGGAGCAACCTCCCCGCCAAATTCCTTCATAACTGCAAATCCTAGAAGAATAGGCAAAGGGCAGTCACACCCAATACTGCTTGGATTCCTTCATTCAGTTTAGCAGAAGGATATGGGCTTTGTTCTCCAAAATGCTCAGAGCAACCTCCCAACCACGTTTCTTATAGAAGTACCCAAAGGAATAGGCAAAAGGTGGTTTCCCCAAATATTGCTTGGAATTAGGCTATGTCTACACAGCACAGAATTTTTACTGAAGGAAACCTAACCGCCCGTCCATCCTGAGAATAAAGGAACGTTGTATATTCGCGGACCACCGTTGAATTGTCGCAGCCCCAATTTACTGGGCCGCTGGGAATCCGAAATCCGACTGCCGGTTTTTAGACGGCATTTTCACCTTGCTGTGTGGACCTAGCCTTAGAGTTGTCTTTTATTCATTCATGTTGGCAGAAGGATCTGGGCTTAGTTCTCCAAGATGTTTGGAACAACCTCCCCGCCCAGTTCCTTCATAACTGTCTGCAAGTCCTAGAAGAATAGGCAAAGGGCGGTCACACCTAATACTGCTTGGATTTAGATTTCTCTTTTGTTCATTCAGTTGATTCGAAAGATCTGGGCTTTGTTCTCCAAGATGTTTGGAGCAACCTCCCAATCAAGTTTCTTAAAAAACTATATAGAAGTAACCAAAAGAATAGGCAAAAGGTGGTTTAGCCAAATATTGCTTGGAATTAGGCTATGTCTACACAGCACAGAATTTTTACTGAAGGAAACCTAAACTTCTGTGCATCCGACAGAATAAATGGCATGTTGATAGGATATGCCATCACTGTTTAGTGTCGGTCCCACCTATTTTGACAACGGGTCCTGCAATGCTCCCATTGATTTTAATGAAAGTTACAAATACACCTGAATGCGCTGCCTGGCTGTACGCAGGCCACCCGTTGATTTCAATGGGAGCGTTCTCCCCACCACTCCGTTGAAATTGGAGAGGTTTTAGGGCCTGTTCTCAAGTTCGGTAGGACTTGCACTTATCAAACTCTGATGGCCTATCCTGTCAATATGCCATTAGTGTTTATGGTGGGAAAACCCCTTTAAGACTTCAATTTTTGAAAGCATTCTAAGACCCCATTCACATCACGTTTATGGCCTCCTTTCTGGTTACTGTGATTAACGTGAAAAATTTATCTCGACAAATTTCCGTAACGTACACGCTATGTTTCGAACACAAGAACATAGTAGACAAGCTGATGTGACTGAAGCCTTAGGGTACCTTCACACGGCGTAATTGCGGCACGCACAGTACGGCCGCAATTACACTGGGTGCTTTGGGAGTCGCTCTAATATGCGCGCACTCCCGCGGCAGCCCTCCGGCCCCATTGACGGGCATTACTCGCGGCGCGTATTCGTTGACATGTACGCCGGGGAGAGAAGGGACAATACGATGGTATTGTACGAGCGGGGAGAGGAGATGTAATCCATAGTTCTCCATGAAAACTATGGATTACTGGAACTTCGTAATACGTGCCGCAGCATGCTGCGCGTTTCGGAAGCACGAGTACCTCCAAGGACGGGGGGCCGGCCCCATTCGCTTCTATTATCAGTGCCGCGTAAGCATCGCAAAGAAGCGACCATTCACTTCTCTCCCCTGGCGTACAATACAATCGTATTGTACGCGGGGGAGACGACGCGTAATTCATAGTTCTCTGTGAGCTATAGATTACTGTAATTGTGGAGCGCATTTCTGGCGTATTAAAGCGCAAATACGTGGCGATATGGCGCCCCACAATTACACTGTGTGAACATACCCTAAGGGTATGTTCACACGGGCTAACTTCAACGCGCATTTGCACTCTAATACGGACGAGATGCGCGCCGAAATTAGCCCGTGTGAACATACTCTTAGGGCACAGGTGTCAAACACAAGGCCCGCGGCCTTGTGTTTTCCGGCCCGCGATCTCCCTGACTCCGCACGGCTGTTTTACCACAGCCGTGCGGAGTCAGTCAGTCAGTACAGGGAGAAGGCAGGAGGGATCGTTTCCCTCCCACCTTCTCTCCTTGTATGTAGAACGCTCTGTGAGCGCTGTACATAGGGCGTCGCAGGGGGCGTGACGCGCCGCTTTGCTCACGCCCCCTGTGACGCTGGGTCTCCTCGCCAGCAGCCTCTGCCGCCGAGGAGATCTCTGGGAGCTGCTGCGGCGAAGCGGCCTGACGTCACGCTGCTTACACCATACACAGCTCCCGAAGCGGTTCCGGACTGCGCTGCACGGGCACAAGGGGAAGTAGCTGTTTTTTAATTTTTTAATCATTGGGGGCATCTGCCTGGCTACTAGGGGGCTATGGGACTGCTGGCTACGTGGGGGCTATGGCATCTGCCTGGTACTGAGGGGGCTATGGGGCATCTGCCTGGCTACTGGCGGGGCTATGGGGCATCTGCCTGGCTACTGGGGGGGGCTATGGGGGATCTTGCCTGGCTACTGAGGGGGCTATGGGGCATCTGCCTGGCATCTGAGGGGGCTATGGGGCATCTGCCTGGCTACTGAGGGGGCTACTGGGGCATCTGCCTGGCTACTGGGGACCATGGGGGCCCCTGCCTGGCTACTGGGGACCATGGGGCATCTGTGTGGGCTACTGGGGACCATGGGGCATCTGCCTGGCTAGGGGACCATGGGGCACTCCCGGTACTGGGGGGCCATGGGCATCTGCCTGGCTACTGGGGACCATTGGGGCATCTGTGTGGTCTGGGGCATCTGCCTGGCTCTGAGGGCCATGGGGCATCTGCGTGGCTACTGGGGGCCATGGGCATCTGCGTGCTCTGGGGACCTGGGCATCTGCGTGGGTAGGGACCATGGGGCATATGTGTGGCTACTGGGGACTATGGGCATCTACGTGGCTACTGGGGACTTGGGCACTGCCCGGCTACTGGGGACTATGGGGGATCTGCCTGGCTACTGGGGGACTATGGGGCATCTACATGGCTACTGGGGGGCTATGGGGCATCTGCCTGGCTACTGGGGGACAAAGGCGCATCTACATGGCTACTGGGGACTTTTGGGGGATCTACATGGCTACTGGGGGACTATGGGGTTGCATGTATGGCGGGCTAGTGGCATTCTGGGGTACTGGCGGAATATGGAGTATCTGCCTGGCTACTGGGGATATGGGGCATCTTTCCTGGCTACTGGGGGACTATGGGCATCTCCTGGCTACTGGGGGCTATGGGGCATTCCGCTACTGGGGCTATGGGCTGCTGGCTACGGGGACTATTTGGGGGATGTGCCTGCTACTGGGGGACTAATTGAGGCATCTGCCTGGCTACTGGGGACTATGAGGGGATCTGCTGGCTACTGGGGGACTATGGGATGTGCCTGCTACTGGGGACTTGGGCATGTGCCTGGCTACTGGGGACTATGGGGCATTGCTGGCTACTGGGGGACTAGGGGGAATGTGCCTGCTATGGGGACTATGGGGCATGTGCCTGGCTACTGGGGGACTATGGGCATGTGCCTGGCTAGTGGGGACTATGGGGCATGTGCCTGGCTACTGGGGGACTATGGGGCATGTGCCTGGCTACTGGGGGACTATGGGGCATGTGCGTGGCTACTGGGGGACTATGGGGCATGTCCGTGGCTACTGGGGGACTATGGGGCATCTGCTTGGCTACTGGGGGACTATGGGGCATGTGCCTGGCTACTGGGGGGACGGCTATGGGGCATGTGCCTGGCTAATGGGGGACTATGGGGGAGTGCCTGGCTATGGCGCTATGGGCACTGCCTGGCTACAGGGGACTATGGGGCATCTGCCTGGGTACTGGCGACTATGGGGCATCTTCCTGGCTACTGGCGGACTATGGGGCATCTGCCTGGCTACTGGCGGGGCTATGGGGCATTGCCTGGCTACTGGGGACTAAAGGGGCATCTGCCTGGCTAATGGCGGACTATGGGGCATCTGCCCGGGTACTGGGGACTTGGGCATCTACATGGCTACTGCGGGCTTAAGGGGCATCTGCCTGGCTACTGGGGACTATGGGGCATCTACATGGCACTGGGCTATGGCCTACATGGCTACTGCGACTATGGGGCATCTGCCTGGTTACTGGGGGACTATATAGGGCATCTACAGGCTACTGGGGGGACTATGGGGCATCTACAGGCTATGGGGGACTATGGGGATCGCCTGGTTCTGGCGGACTATATGGGGCATCTACTGGGTATGCGACTAGGGGCATCTTAACTGGCGGACTAGGGGCATCTCCGGTTACTGCGACTATATGGGGCATCTACATGGCACTGGCGGACTATGGGGCATTCCTGGCTACCGGGGGGTTATGTGGGGGGATCTCCCTTTCTATATGGGGCATATTACCTGGCTGCAGAGGGCATATTACTATCTTGCTACAGGGGGCAAAAATACCTATCTACCTACATGGGCAGATATAACTGTCACCTACAGGGGGCTTTATAGCCACTTACCTACCTACAAGTAGTTCTAAAATTATGTCGGCCCTTTAAGGCCCTTTAAGGTACGCCGTGAGGCTGATGTGGCCCCCGGTGAAAACGAGTTTGACACCCCTGCCTTAGGGGTAATTGTGGGGCGCATTTCAACACTTATTTGCGCTTTAATACGCCAGAAATGCGCTCTGCAATTACAGTAATCCATAGCTTTCATAGAGAACTATGAATTACGCGTCGTCTCTACGATCGTATTGTACGCCAGGGGAGAGAAGTGAAAGGTCGCTTCTTTGCGACGCTTACACGGCACTGATAATAGAAGCGAATGGGGCCGGCCCCCCCTGTCCTTGGTGGTACTCGTGCTTCCGAAACGCGCAGCATGCTGCGGCACGTACTTTGCAGTATTTTTCCAAACCTGCTGAAAACTTCTGCTGCGTAGGGTATATGGCGGTATTACATTAATCCAAGGGTGTCAAACTGCGGCCCTCCAGCTGTTGGGAAACTACAAATCCCATCATGCCTACTGTTATACATTATACAAATGCATGATGGGAGTTGTAGTTTCCCAACAGCTGGAGGGCTCCAGTCTGACACCTGTGCATTAATCTCTGCGATCGACTCCTGAAGCTTAATCTTGCTACGGATTCTCTCGGAGACTGGATTTCTATGTTTAATGTCTTTTTCTTCCTTGTCGTTCCTTCAGTCTGACTTGTGAACCGTGTGAAGGTCCTTGTCCGAAAATCTGCACAGTGAAAGAAAAAGAGAAAGTGATCGATTCTGTAACTGCGGCCCAAGATCTCCGAGGATGCACCGTCATCAGCGGGAGCTTAGCCATCAAAATCCGGGGTGGCAGTGAGTATCCATGCACCATGCAATATGCGGGTTATTGGAAGCGGCAGGGTACGGACAAGGCTTCTGTCTAGAAATTTTATCCACATTTTTGTGAATTGACCTTGAACTTGCATGAGAGAAGCTGGGTGTCCACACACCAGATATGTTATGGAATGGCAGTTTTAGCAGTGTTTGTGCACAATAGTTGGCTAGATCAGTCAGATTTTAAAAGGGGTCTTCTCACTACACAGATTCACTTTAAACATGGTGGCAAAGGTAAATAAAGACTATTACCAAATACATTGCTGTTCTGATACTGCTTCATTTCAGAGTTAGAGCAGGTCTTATCTCCTGCCTGTGTATATAAGCTTCCTTAGGTTACCGACTACCTCTCTCTGCTTTAGCAGTTGGCCGGGATGGTGATGTTACTCCCTACTGTGTCTTAGCAGCAGCACGGGAGCTCATTTATCTTTCCTACTGATTAAACTTTAATTATTTAGAGCTCTGTAGCCTTCTGCTGCTGAACAGGAAGTGGGAGACTGAAGCTGTAGAACCGCCCACAGCCTGAACAGGAAGTGAGAGCCTGAGGCTGTAGAACCGCTCACAGCTGAACGGGAAGTGAGAGCCTAGGTGTAGACTGCTCACAGCGTGAACAGGAAGTGGGAGCCTGAAGCTGTAGAAGCACCCACAGCTTGAACAGGAAGTGAGAGGCTGAAGCTGTAGAACCTGTTCAGGCTGTGGGTGGTTTGTACCGTTCAGGCTCCCACTTCCTTTTCAGGCGGGGGCGGTTTCTACAGCTTCAGGCTCCCATTCCCTGTTCGGGGCTTGGGTGGTTCTACAGCTTCAGGCTCCCATTTCTGTTCAGGTGTGGGCGGTTCTACAGCTTCAGGCCCCCATTTCCCTGTTCGGGGCTGTGGGAGGTTCTCCCAGCTTCAGGCTCCCATTTCCTGTTAAGGCTGTCGGTGGTTCTACAGTTTCAGGCTCCCATTTCCTGTTCAGGCTTAGTGGGCGTTCTACAGCTTCAGGCTTCCACTTCCTGTTCGGGATGTGGGGGGTTCTACCTTTAGGCTCCTTCCTGTTCAGGCGGGGGTAAAAAGGGAACCAAAAGCTGTAGAACAAATCACAGGCTGAACAGGGTGGGAGCCTGAAGTTGACTGAAGAGCAGGCTCCGGGAATAAGCAACATGAGAAAACCCCTTTTACATCTGTTTTGCTGGTTATTATGGTACATTTGCCACATCTTTCTGTTCTGAAGAAGTACGGAACAACAAGTCATCCATTACTGCAGCCATTCATGGTCCCATTAGCTGTAAAAGACTACTGTTTTTTTTAACCCCTTAATGCTGCAGTCTTTTTTTTTTTTTTTTTTTTTCCCCCTGCCTTCCTATCAGCCATAACTTTTTTTTAATTTTATTTTTAGTTTTATTTGTGTTTTGTGGGAACAAAATTTAAATTAAACATTTTTTAGGGTGGGGGGGGGGGGGTATTTAGTTTTTATAGAGTTCACTATTTGGTATCCATGACATATAGTATCTGTATTCTGCAGATTGATACAATTTTAGTGACACCAAATTTGTGGAGCTTTCATTACATTTTAGTACTAAAAAAAAGCAATTTTTTTAATTTTTAAATCTTTTTTGTTCTAGCACCATCTTCTGAAACCAATAACCTTTTTTGTTTTTTAATTTCTGGACCTGAGTGAGGGCTCTTTTTTTGCGTGACTTAATTATAAATTTTATTGGTAACATCTTGGCATATTTGGGACTTTTTTTTATTTTTTTTTTTTTTTAATTCCAATTTTTAGGGGACTTTTTTTACAGCAGGGTTGACAAACTCATATACCCTGTGGGCCAAAATTTAAAACCCTGGACAAATTTGCGGGCCAACTGGTGCAGCGTCTCTGCCTGGATTACCCTGCTGCCTGCAGAGACCCTGGGGCTGAGAAGGAGCTCCTCTTAGCAGTCGTCCCGCTGCCTCGTGGTCCCTTCTGAGAGAGTGTAGTGTAAAGACAGTTCCTGGCTCCTTCTTCTTCTCCCCTGTACAATGCCTGGCCGTTTCTTGTGGCCCCCGGACCCGAGTCACCCCTGTTCTATGGTGTTCACCTTACACCATAAATAAAGAGTTGTATTTAATAGGTCAGATCGCTTTACTGACGCAGGATGCATAGCAAATATGTTAGACTTTTGTTTTCACGTGTTTCCATTTGTGATAAAACGACAATGTGGAGGGGGGATTTTTTCTTAGAGTTTATTTTTTTTTATTATTTTTTATTTTATTTTATTTATTTTTTTTTTCGCTTGTAGTCCCCCTTGGCTATTTTATCACTACACCATTCTGCAATTTATACATATTGCAGAAATGTGTATCAAGATGGCTCTCCTATTACATCTTGCCTATGGCAGGGTGTAATAGGAGCAGTAATATGGCAGTTACGAAGGGCTTCAATAGGCCTCCAGCACCCAAGGTAACCACTCATCAATCCTAGATCTCGTCTCGGGATGGGGGGGTTGTACTAAGTCAGGCTGTGGAGTCGGAGAGTCGTTGTGAGCCGGAGTCGCTGGCTCATTTTGCAGGAGTCGTAGCGTCATAAAAGGGACCGACTCACAAGAATATATAATAAGATGGGTCCAAGTTAGTTTCTATGCAAAGAGCAAGAGGAATTGTGGTGTGGCCAGTGCTACAGGCTCCCGATATCTTTAGCTCATCACATGAGGAGGAGAACTGATGAAAACACAATGATCAGTCAAAGCGCTGACGCCGGCGAGGGAAAACTATCTCTGCTCCCCAGGGCAAACAGATTACAGCAAAATATTTCACCTGTTTTCAAAGAATTTTGAAGGTTTTTTCCCTTCATAAAAAAAGGATGTGGCCGAGGCAATTCTTTATCCCTGACATTGTTAGAGATTTTAAAACCCCTGTGGTTATGGGGTTTTTGCCCCCAACCCCAAGTTAGTGTAGAGAGCCGTTTCTCCGGGAAATAATGGATCTTTTGGGAGGTCATGTAGCAGGTTTGATGGAGGCGATCCCTTTTCTAGAAAAATTCAGGCCCCCCAAAAAATGTTCCGCGGTTTTTTGAAATTTTTACATTTTTTTTGTGTCCTAAAGTCATATCATAAATAATTTTAATGCAAGAAAAAAGGGTAACAATGGTTTGAACTTAAAAATTTCAGGTTTAAACTCTCATCATACAGCTTTTGTCATGAGGTACGTTTTTTATAACAGTCATCTTACCGTCTTATAATAAATTTGACTTGAAATTTTTAGCTTGGGTTAGTTCTGCGATTTTTTTTCCCGTAACTGCTTTTCTTTTTTTTGCTCCTAAAAATTTTAAAGGTTTAATTTTTTTTTATTTTGTTAGTATTTGGTAAAAACCAATTTGGGTTTACTTGCCTGAATCCTTCTGGGTCTAATAGATTCGAATCTTGACCAAAAAGCTTTTACACATTCCCAATGTTGGTGTGGCCGGGTTGGATCAAACAGCTTTTTCTTCACTCTGCCCCCACAAGTGTTAAAAGATCAAAAAATTGTTACCCCCTTTTTCTTGTAAGTTCTGTTTTCAAAATGCTTGTTTTGTTCTAAGGTGATAAAAAGCCCTGATGACCCATTTTATACGTAAAGTTATTTCCCCTTTAAAATGCGCGTGAATGAGGGATCGGGGGTTTGGGAAATTGAGGGGTCGGGTCGGGGGTTCGGGTTTTCCCATCCCACCCGCTAATCTAAATTTTTTTATTTAGCGCCGGATGAACTCCCGTATACCTAAATTTTTAAGATAACGCCTTTCTATTTGGTTTACTGTGAATAGATCTATTTGCTGTGAATCTTCAGACGTTTTTTCTTCCCGGTTTAAGCCATTGTCGATTTTATTTTTCTTCCTACAGATAACATTGCTGCTGAGCTAGAAGCCAACCTGGGTCTGATAGAAGAAATCACCGGATATCTTAAGATCAAGCGATCATATGCTTTAGTGTCTTTGTCGTTTTTCCGGAAGCTGCGTGTAATTCATGGAGACGCGCTCGAAGGGTGAGGCGCACTGAAGGTCGTTGGGGTCTACAATCCCTTTCCATAATACCATTGTATAGGTTGGTATTTAATCCCCAGCACTGTGCTACCCCGGTGCAGATTGTTTGGGGTTGTTCAACGCCCTTTTTGGTGATGAGCTGTGTGTTTCGTTGCAGCAGGATCGCATCCTATAGTTTATTATAGGGCGCCTGCTGCGTCTTTCGTACCAAGAATTGACAGGACAACTTGGAACGGATCCGAAAGACGCAATGAGACGCATCAGCGTCAGGGTCTGTCCACACGACAAACATTTCCAGACGGAAAGCCACGTGGGCTCGGATTTTATTTATTTATTTTTTTTTTTAAATTATTTTCATTGAGAAGAGGAACATCCACCATATAGCACATCAGAGACAGCATCTCATATAGTGGGCTCGGATTTTAAATGCCATCAAAAACCGACTGTAGAACCATCCCCATAGACCTTAATTGAAAATCCACGTTGTAGTCCACACGGTGTGGATTTTCTTGAGGTTGGCTTTCAAAACCTCCGTTTAAAAAAAGAAACAAAAACCTAGAACACGTTCACTTTTCCGCCATATTGCACTTGGAAAATGGCGGAAATTTTACTATTGAATTAAATGGGATGGTGTGAGAAATGATATATATATATTATAATTTTTATATATATATATATAAAATACACAAAAAAGGAGGCAATTACTGTTTATTTTTGGTATTTTCAATAAACAGAGTACGTGTATGTTCGCTGTATTTTTGTGACATACTTTGGCGCGTTATACGGTGCATATAATTCGCCAAAGTATGTCACAAAAATACGGCAAATAAGGTAAAATCGTCACACTTAGTGAGTGTTGTGATAACCTGACGTATTCCCCGACTCACAGTACGCGCTCAAGAAGGTGGGTATAGGGTTGTTTTTTTATTGGGGTCCCAGAAGCTGCCTATTACTTTTTCTTAGGAAGCGGACAGTCCCTTTAAAGGGGTGTCCCAGGACCAGTTCATGCTCGTTGTTCCATCGGGGCATGAGTAAAAAAAATAGAAGATAAACCTCATTCTTCCCTCCCGGACGGTGTCCCTCACTCCCGGCTGCCGGTCCGTTCACCCCATCGGAAACCTGGCGAGTTTGTCGTTCACGTAACATCTGCAGCCAATCACAGGCCACATGTACGTGTCGTCATTGCCTATGATTGGCTACATGAACGATGAACATTGGGCGCTTCAGATGGGATGAGCGGACCGGGGTTGAAGGAGACCGTCCGGGAGGTAAGTATGAGGTTTATCTTCTATTTTTACTCATACCCCGATGGACCAATGAGCAAGAATAGGTCCTGGGACACCCTTTTAAGGGCTTAATGGAGCTAAGCCTCAATACCAGATGCAACCCATGGACAGAGATGGCGCTGATTCTGGAAGAAAGCAGCCATGTTTTATTTCTCCTGATCCATCCCTTTAATGCCAGTGATTTTTACTGACCCGTAGTTCCTTTTCCACCCCTTGGAGGGCGTTGTCTTGTATGATAGCGGTACACCTTGTCGTTTTATTGCATTCTTATACTGTACCGCTCTTCTGAGTCATTGCTGTGCTCGGAGAGGTTTAATAGCTCTGCCAATTCACCGTATTTTCCTTTGCAGTGACTACGCCTTCTACGCTTTGGATAACACTAACCTGCGGCAACTTTGGGACTGGCAGAAGCACAATCTAACCATCTTGAAAGGACGCCTCTTTTTTCATTACAACTCTCGGCTCTGCTTGAGAGAAATTGTCACCATGGTGAACAAAACGGGCGCAGCCAAGCGCCGGAAAAAAAGAGTCCGCGACCAAGCTAACGGGGCCCAGGCTCTTGTAAGGTGTTTATTTTAAAGGGGGTTTTCCACCATGACGATGAGACTACAATTAAAGTCTTATGGTGGGTCCCACTCTGGATCAATTCTATCCGGGAATGGGGCCCTGAAAGGGTGGGCTCAGAGGGGTGGCCTCCATTTGTTTGGGTTTCTGAATTAAAAGCGGGTGAGCGACTTTGAACTCCCATAGAACGAATTCTTGTGCTCCAAATTAGCCCACGTTAGTAGTTGTTTTTAAAAAAGAACCCACCACTCCGTCCGAATTTTTTAAAAAAGAATTGCAGTCCTCGAGCGGGGGGCCAACCCCCATTTGTTTTTGGGAGGGTTAGTCAAAACCCAACAATTCTTCCTGTACTTTGAACTACCATAGAACAGAATGGACAGTTGTGCGCATGCGCAATTATATCTCCGTTCTTTTCTATGGAAGTTGAGTAAGTCGAAAAAACCCACGGCCCGTACTCGAAAATTTTTTAAAAAAGCAGTTGGGCGCATGCTTGATGCGCCCGGGAAAAAAAAGGGGGCCCCCGGGGGAAAAAAAAAATTTTTTTAAAAAAAAATTTTTTTTCCCCCCCCCGGGCCCAAACCCGGAAAAAATTGGGGGGGGGCCCCCCCAAAATTTAAAGGGAAAGGGGTTAAGGGGGGGGGGGAAAGGGGCCCCCTGTTTAACCCCTTTTTTTGGGGGGGGGGTTTTTCCGGTTTTTGGGGAAAAAAAAGAAACCGGGGGGGGAAAAAAAAAACCCCCCCTTTTTAGTTTTCCCCCCCCGAAAACCCAAAGGGAAAATTTTAAAAAAAACCCCCCCCACCCCCCCCCAAAAAAGGGGGGGGAAAAAAAAAAACCCCCCCCCTTTTCCCAAAATTTGAACGGGGGGGTTTTCCCCCAAAATTTTTTTTTTGGGAAAAAGGCCCAAAAACCCCCCGGGGGGGGGAAAAAAAAAAATTTGGGTTTTGGAAGGTGGATTAGCCCCCCCCAAAAAAAAAAAAAAAAAAGGGCCCGGGGGAAAAAAAAAAACTTGGGTTTTTTTTGGGGGATCCCGGGTTTTTTGGGTTTTTTTAAATTAAAAAACCCCCCCCCAAAGGGGGAAAAAAAAAAAATTTCCTTTGGGGGTTTAAAAAACCCCCCCGGGGGTTTTTAAAAAAATTTTAAGGGCCCCAAAAAAAGGGGTTTTGGCCCCCCCCCCCACCCCCCAAAAAAAAAAAAAAAAAACCCCCCTTTTCCCCCCCCCCCCTTTTTTTTCCCCGGGGCCAAAAAATTTTTTTTTTTGGGGGGGCGTTTCCCCCCCCAAAACCCCCCCCCCGGGGGAAAAAAATTGGGGGCCCCCCCGGGGAAAAAAATTTTTTTTTTTTCCCCCCCCCGGGGGGGGGTTTTGGTTTCCCCTTAAAGGGGGGGGGTTTTTTTGGGGAAAGGGGTTTGGGGGACCCACGGAAAAAACCCCCCCCTTTCCCCCGGGGGGGCCCCCCCGGCCCCTTTTTTGGGGGGGGGGGCCCCTTTGGGGGGGGGAATTCCCGGGGGAAAGGGGGTTGGAGAAAAGGGGGAAAAGGGGGGGGGGGAAAAAAAGGGAAAAAACCCCGGGGGGGGGGGAAATTTGGGGGGGGGGGGGAAAAGGGGGGGAAAAGGGGGGGGGGGTTTAAAAATTTTTGGGGGGGGTAAGGGGTTTAAAAAACCCCCCGGGGGGGGTTTTTTCCCCAAAGGGGGGGGGTTCCCCCAAAATTTTTTCCCCCCCCCCCGGGGGGGTTTTCCCCGGGGGGGCCCAAATTTTGGGGGGGGGGGGGGGGTTTCCCGGGGGGGGGTTTTGGCCCGGGGGGGGGGGGGCCTTTGGGGGGGGGTTTTTTTGGGAAATTTGGGGGGGGGGTTTGGGGGGGGGGGGAAAAATTTTTTTGGGGGGGGGGGGAAGGGGGAGGCTTTTTTTGG
>JAODAL010055756.1:0-23735 GCA_025379985.1 Phyllomedusa bahiana
CCTCCCAAGCAAAAATAAAATTACCTTCCTAAAATTCAGTGTTTTTGTGGCTCCTTGACAAAAATCTCTATTGAAGGATAAACGAAATTTATTATATTATGGTCACTATTTCCTAGGTGCCCCTCAAATCCGAACCTTTGTTACTCTGTCAGGTCTATTAGTCAATAGTAAGTCTAGAAGGGCCTTTCATCTAGTCGGTTCTTGCACCAGTTGGCAATGGTAATTATCATTAGTTAGTGACAAAAACCTGTTTCCTTTATGAGACCTACAGGTTTCAGCTTCCCAATTGATGTCTGGATAGTTAAAGTCGCCCATAATAATAACCTCATTCTGATTATCCGCCTCATCTATTTGCCTGAGGAGTACATCTTCCATGGGTTCTGTTATATTTGGGGGCCTATAGCAGACCCCTATTAGTATTATATTGTTATTGTTACCCCCATGTATATTTACCCATAATGATTCCACCTGTTCATTACCTGTACCTATATCTTCCCGCAGTGTTGGCTTCAGACAGGATTTTACATAGAGACATACACCTCCCCCCTTCCGGTCTTTCCGATCCATTCTAAATAGACTGTAACCCTGTAAGTTAACCGCCCAGTTGTAGCTCTCGTCCAGCCATGTCTCAGTTATCCCCACTATGTCATATTTTTCTTCAGCTATTAGTAATGCTAGTTCATTTGTTATTTAGACATCTTTGATTCCTGCTGTTCAACCCTTTAGACACCACAGTGATTGCAATCATGGAATCTAAATGAATAAAGAGTGGTTCTGGGAACTGTTCCTTCCCCTGACCATCCCCCTTCTCTTCACCCCACACGGAGATTGTGGAATGCAGAGAGGTTACTATGGCAGCAATGTTACTGCTCCTATTACATCCTGCTATAGGAGTACAAGTGATTAAGCCCCCCACGTGTCAAGTTCCCTAGGGGAACTACATTTACAAGTAAAAAAAAAAAATTTTGAAAAATATAAAAAATATTAAAAGTTCAAATCACACCATTTTGTAATTTTACAAATAAAAAATGCACGATTAGTATTACCACGTCCGTAAAAGTTCTTTCTGTTAAAATATAACATGATTTATCTCATACGTGAACCATAGAATAAAATTTATTTCCATCACCAAAATTTCTGTTTATTTGTATCACATAAAAATTGGAATAAACAATGATTAAAAAGTCACAGCCCAAATAGTTCTTGATAAAACATTATGGTAAATTAGACATTGAAACCATTACTCTGGTAAGCGGTTGTAAAGCCCCAAAATGTCTCCCAAAATAATGCAAAATGAAGATGAAAGAAAATCAAGTCCTCACATATAACAGTCAAAAAGAGCTGCTGGAAACTAAAATTCACATTGTTTTCAGGACAGGAGTTTCTTTTGGCAATTTGCTTTTCTACACTATGTACCAATAGAAAGAAACCAGGGTCATCACCTGCTACCAAAGGAGCTTCTGGTCCTGGAACATTTAAAGAGCAGTACAGGAAATATAATACTGCCCTGTAGTGTAGCATGACACTACTAGTTCACCAATCACTGCATGCAATTTACTAATACAGATTTTTTACAAGTAAAATGTTTATAATAATTAACTGAATCTACCATCACTCACATGAGCTGTAGATCAGCACGGTCTGTGACATTGTATGATGAGTTTGTGTAAAGGGCCACAATAGTTAAAGTTAGAGACCAGTACATGGTAGCTGTGACGTTGATTAGAACCGGTGGGTGTGCTGGGATCAGTAGTGCAACGCAGAGCTTAAACCACAGAAACACAGCAGAGTGGGATCTTAGAAGGCTTTACTCAGTACTCTGCGCTCAGAAAGATATTTGAACAAGCTCAAAATGTCAGCATTACATTTCTCTTCTGCGTGCACTCCACATATGCATGACCAGGTAGCACTTATGTAGGAAAGCAGGGTTCTCTGCAATCGCTCTTTGTGGCTAACCTCCCCAGTTTGCAGCCTAGAACTCTTCAGTTAATTTAGGAGTGCTGACTGTCCCCGTAGCTGTGTCCTTGCAGGGTATGTTGGGCTGCGGGCACACTCATGCACCTGCTATCTCGTACGCTCCATACTTAACTCTCTATGCTCCTGCTTTTCTGTGCACCTCTGCCTGCCGGTGCCTCCGTTCCTGCTCCCTAGGGCACCCACGTGCCTGCTTAGTGAGAGTTAAAGGGCCAGTGCGCTGGTAATTGGCTAACTGACACTATATACGCTGGCCACTTCCTGCGCACCCGGCCTGATCTATTGTGCCTCGTGCCTTAGTGAAAGTGTTCTGTAAAGTTCCTGTCTTGCTCAGGGCCGTCTTAACAGCATTATGGGCCCCCGGGCAGAGCTGTGCACTGGGCCCCCCCAAACAACAAAACCACTGTGGGTGCGTTCACACTATGATCTTGCATTCGTTTGAGATATTTGTTGGGGTACCGTGAAAAAGGTACCCTGGCAAATACCGGAACAGATCCATAAGGGATAATAACTAGTCCTGTAAAATTAGCATATGCACACAGGGCTACATCTGCTTTATTGTACTCTGAGTCTCCCAAAGTGTCCACCAGGGTACCTTTTTTTCACGGTACCCCAATGGATACCTCAAGCACATACAATATTGTAATTTGAACCCACTATTATAGCAATCATAATTATTGATAACAAACTCATATAACAGTTTCATGTGGTCGGCCACCTTAAGCCCCCAGGCCACACGGCAACTCATAATATACTTCTTTATAATTTGTCTTCTTTTTTAATTTAAAGTTTGTAAATGTTTTTTTTTGTTTTGAAATTGTGTGTTTTGTTATGGATTCATGGGTATTCTGCAGCAAGATCTCCAAAATTTAAGTTTTGTTGTGGATATTCCTCATGGAATTCAATGTGACAGAAGACAGGAGAGCTGCTGCTCCCCTGTCTTCTGTTTACTTCTTGTTCTTGGTGGTCAGGTCGTCATTTCTGAAGCCACTGATTGAATTCAAGAGTTAGCTGGCACTGTTGGACTTCACCACTCAAAGCCATTGACTTTCAAATGGTGAAGCCCGACAATGGCAGCTGACTGTTGAATCCAATCAGTGGCTTCAGAAATGACGACCTGACCACCAAGAACAAGAAGTGGGTGTGTGCTTATGTATGCAATAAGCAACAAGTAAGACCAGAGTCATCTGTTCAGTGTGAACGCTGCCTCAGGTGAGCTGGGGATTTCATATGCGTTCACTCTGACCTGATGACCCTGATCTCCATGTGTTTATCAGCTCAGCCTAAGTGCTTCTGCAATGTGCAGCCATCCAGGTCTTCTCTGGACTGTGCGGGGAGCTGCACGGCTGCATTTATTTAGTCAGTGGCTACTCACACTCTATGCCTGCGTCCCTATCACTGCCTCACCAGTCCTGCTGCAATCACTGTTGAAGGAGCAGAAGCTCAGAGTCCCGCTCCTCACTGACCCGCCCCTGCTCTGTCAGCAACAGAACTTGCAGGCAGTTTTTAGAGCCAGACAAAGTAAATAACAGCACAGGCCTTTAGATTATGCTGGCGAGGTGGCAACTCTAGGTGGGCACCCTGTGCTCATTGGGCCCTCGGGCAGTTGCCTACCACACCCAATGATAAAGACGGCCCTGGTCGTGCTCTGTATTTGACCCTTGCCTCAGTCCACTGACCATGTTCGTCTGTGCCTGCTTTGAACTTTCCTCCTGTCCCTGACTACGAATTTGCCTAAAAATTTTGTGCCATGTTGCACCCTGGCTGCCACCGCAAGCAAGTTGCGTCAGGAGTGGCGACCTGGGTGTCTCCCACCGCATGAGTCCAATCTGCCTTGCAGTGAGTTTTGGTGAAAATCGGGAAACAACTTAAACTCCATGATGTGGCCTACACCACTGCTTGTGGTGGTCTGGAAGATCAACATCCTTACATTTTGATCTAGCCATGGATTCCGCCAGGTGACCCAGCCCGACATTCAGGATGTCACGAATACAGCCAACAGATAGACCAACTAGTCGCCATGATGCAGCAGCTCATAGCCTGCCGCCCCACCTTCAATGTCACTTGCGGCAAGTCAAGGGTTCTCCAGCAAGTGCACCATACATATGGAATTAATGGTGAACCAGTTTCCCACTGAACAAGCAAAAGTGGCGTTTGTAGTCAGTTTTATGTCATGTAAAGACTTGGCCTGGGCCACACCCCTTTGGGATCGGGGGATCTAGTGATCACCAGCATTCAAGTTTTTTTTTATGGATTCGTTCCACAATGTGTTTGAGGAACCAGGATACTCATCTTCCGCTGTGGCTTTTCTGCTCTGTCTATGTTCAGGCGGCTCCACAGTTGGACAGTATGAAGGACACCCTCTTCTCAGAAATAATGAGAAATAGGTCATGGAAAAATGAGGCCTCTGTAGCCACATTCTGACAAGTCCTCGCTGGAAAGATAAAAGATGAGTTGTCTGGTCGTGACCTCCATTCATCCCTGTATGAGATGATCTGTCTGGCCACCCATATAGATATCTGGTTCACTGAAATACGGCTGAAGCTCTGACAGCAGCATGAGGTGGCTCGTCCACGCTGTCTTCCCAAACTTGCTCCAGTGCTTCAAAGGCCTCCACTGCCTCCACCAATGGCTGAATAACCAATGCAAGTGGACAGAGCCCACCTGTCACAGCAAGAACGATCCCATCAATGACAGCAGAATCTTTGTCTCTACTGCACTAGTCCTGGGCACTTCTAAATGGACTGTCCATCGAGTCTGGGGAAACTCCAGCACATATGCTAGATAGGAGAGGCATCCCTAGGTGTGAACAATAACTCTCCACATCTGACCATGTTGGTCCTACTCTGCACCGCATCTGGATCAGCAGGGAATTTCGTTGACGCGTCTCTGGTTTCTATGTATCGTCTCCCGATGCTCCGTCGTGACAAACTTAACAGTGAATGCCTGAATAACTCCGTTCAGTTCTGGACTGAACCTGTGAGTCTGCAATTGAAGGCATTGTATAAGGATAAAATTGTGTTCTACATCTTATTCCGTTCCTCGTCTGCTGTTCTTCTAGCCTCGACTCGCTGGTCTCTTCTTCCAGCATATTTACCGCCTGCATGGACTTCCCTTACATATTGTCTCTGACCGAGATTAGTATCAAAGTTCTGGCGTATGCTCTGTTCCCGTCTTCAGGTTAAGTTGGACTTCTCATCGGCATACCATCCACAAACCAACGGCCAAGTAGAAAGTGTGGACCAAATTCTGGGAAACTACTTGCGCCATTTCGTCTCAACATGCCAAGATAACATGGACAAACCTTATACCCTTGGCGAAATGGTCTGGTTTCCGAATTGGCCAGAGCCTCACCCTTCTATATTGTGTACGGTCAATACCCTTGTCTCCCTTTCTAGCAGTCTCGTCTGATGTTCCTGCCGTGGATGCCCAAATCCAAGTCTTTGTGACAATTTGCCAAGAGACCAGTCAAGTTTTACTACAAGAATCCTCTCACATGAAGTCTCAAGCAGACAAAAGGAGAAGATCCCCTCCAATCTTCACTCCTAGGGATAGGGTGTGACTGTCCGCTAAATACGTACAAGCTCTACCTGCTTCCATCGGTTCATATCCCAAACTCCTTCCATGTGGTGCTACTCAAGCCAGTGGTCCTCAACCGCTTCACCCAAAAGGACGTTTCTATGTCTCCTGAAGCTGACTCCATGGATGTCTTTGAAGTAAAGGAGATTCTGGGCATGAAAACTATTAAGGTTAACAATACTATCTTTTTGACTGGATGGGGTTCGGTCCAGAAGAGAGGACCTGAGAATCAGCATCCAAGATTCTAGACTGGAATTTTGTTCAAAAGTTTCTTCAGGCAAAAATAAGGGGTAGGCCCAAGAGTGGGGGTACTGTCAGGAGTGGTGTTGCAATCCACAAGTCAGGGTACAGGCACACTCATATCCCCTCGGCTATGGCGCCAAATCCAGCACGTGCTGCTATTTTGTATGCTCCATACTCGCCTTTCCATGCTCCTGCTTCCCTGCTCTTCTCTGTCTGCTGGCGCACGCAATCCCAGTCCCTAGGACGTGCACGCCGGCTTGGTGAGTTTTAAAGACCTGGAAATTGGCTAATTGCAGGGCGCTGACACTAAATCCTCTTGCCATTTCTTGCACTGCCTGCCAGATCTTTTGTGCCTTAGAGAAAGTATTCCATAGGGTTCCTGACCTGCCGGGTATTTGACCTTTATCTCCATTCACTGACCATGCTTGCCTGCTGCCTGCCATTTCCTTTCTGCCTATTTTGCCTGCCAATTTGTACCACACTGCACCCCTGCTGCCCCTGCAAGCAAGTAGCATCAGGGGTAGCAACCTGGTTATCTCCAACCTGGTGAAAGCCCGGTGGCACCTTTTAGACTCCGCTCCCTAATGTGGCCTACACCACTGCTTGCAGTCTAGAGGATCCACATCCTTGCCATCCTTACACTAAACCTGGTGACCAGTTATTAGGTCAACTAGCTTCTCACTTTCTACTTGCTGATTCTCTTTTTCTCTTTCTCTGTCTGGCAGCTGTTCTGCCCTCCACCTGCTCCCACTCCTTCAATTGGTGGGCAGGTGACGCCTTATGCTAGAATAACTAAGAAAAGGAACTTCGATAACTAAACAGCAGTTAATAACTTAGCAGCTGACTATTCTAAGATGGCAGGCCTCTTACATTCCTGTAACCTCTCCTTTCTCCTCCCCAGGGTCCCCTGGTAATCTCCTGATTGAGCTGCAGGCTACAGAGTGCTTCTGTGCGTCGTCACAGTTATCATCACTATTGCACAAAATGTACCACCTGTACTACCTTTATTCCAACACATATGTATATATGTGGTAAATGTAGTAAGTTTTGTGCAATATATAGATATGTGTTGGAATAAATGTATTAAATTTTGTGCAATAGTGATGATAACGGTAACAATACACTTTTTATTTGCTACTGGTGTTGTAAGCACCAGTAGCAATACATAAAGGGACCACCAAATGAGGGAACACCATGTTTATTTTTAATTGCCTGAATGTCGTGCTTATATGTTTACTCATTACTGATTATATTTATCGTTGCTTATTGATTTGGCACTGTTTTTAGACTGGTGGATAGTGGTTTTACATGAGCTATGACTAAAAGTCCATTAGGCTTGAAAGATCAGCGTCTTTCTCTGAACCAACTGTATTTTAGATAAAACAATAAAATGTGAACTTCCTACTACTAGTACTTCCTACATGAATAGGATACATGAGCCATCATGTGATGGAGGCCACTAAATCTGCGAGTTGGTGGAGGTCCAAGAGCACAAGCCCCATGCTCCCTGACTATAATTCAGTCCTGAATATTAGTTCAGATAATATAACAGTGTTGGATTTTAAGTACCTCTCTCATTATAAATCAGTAAAATGACAAAAAAAATGTAATTGATCTCCTCATACCTCCAAATACGCTTCCTTTCCATGTACGACCGGTGAGGAGCAGAAATGGATCAAAAGTTACGTGTACGTTTGGAGGTGTCTCACCTATGATGACACTAATTCCATATCCCATATGAGTAGACTTCAAAGCTGCTTTCTAGTTTAAAAAGGATAAAACAAACAATAAGTTAAGACTCATAGTAACTTGATGATTAGATCCGTAAGCGCCCCTATCTAGGGATGGTTGTCCCTCTAGTTACCTCTTGTTGTCAATCATTGGCCAGCCTCTATGTACATTATTACTGGATGGAGAACAATCGAGGAAAGAACCAGCAGAGGTTGGGCTACTATAAAGACATTTAAAGGGGTTTTCCAAGACACTCTCCCACTGTGCTAAAATCGCAAATTAACCCATCATTACCTCTACCTTTTCAGTACTGCCAATGTTCTCTAGTCCCTCACTGATGATGTCCATGGTTTCCATGGAAGGTACCAGTTTTCTTCTATTAGTTGACGTGCTGGATCTGCATGATCTCTGTTAAATATGTTTTGCATGAAATCCATAAAATGTTTTTCCGTCTAAGGTTTCCTTCTTAGTTAGCTAGGTTTTTACTAGGTTTTAAAATGCAACCTGCTGTTGTAGATTTTGTTGGTTTCTTACTTGGAGAGCAGAAGGGTAAAGGTGCTATCCAGCTTTTAAATTAATCAATCTATATGAAATCTTTCTCTATCATCTTGAGGATTTCTTTATCTTCTCTTGCCGGTGCTAACTTGTTGTCTTCACTTGTTGAACTGAATACTGTTAATCCTAGACTATCATCCCAGTGCAGGACTATTTCTATGTATCTATGTTGTCTTGGTAGTTACACTGCAATGTATTATTTCTCAGACTCTCCTAAACTCAATAATGATGTGGGCATGGCTAAAAACAAGTCATGGGACTGATAGGCAAATTGTTAGTCTTAAATAAGGATATATTGGTAGGTTTATTCATCCGGCCCACATTGCCTACGATAAACCAGCCTAAATCAAGGCACTGGGCAAATGGAGCATCATTTGGTCCATTGATCTGCTGGTGTACCTTATGTACCCTGAGGATGTCTCTACCAAGCAGGAGTAAGAACTCTGCACTCTTGTCAAGGGTTGGTATTTCATTGCATATAGAACCTAAATTACATTGATGAAGAGCGGCCTCTAGTGTAGGAATCTTCTCTTTGTTGGATGGTATCTGCATGTAACCCAACAAGATCGTCCCTGAGAGAAGCTACAATTTGTCTACTTGCTCTTCTTCTGAAACCTCTGTACATAGTTACATAGTTTGTAAGACAGAAAAGAGACAGGCGTCCATCCAGTTCAGCCTATTGTCCTCTCCAACCTCTGTCCCGCCCCCAAATGAGGTAAAAGCTAATTTTTAGGGGAAAAAATTCCTTCCCGACTCTAGTCTGGCAATCAGAATAAATCCCTAAATCAACGACTCTTCTTCAAAATTCTAGTCACTATAACTTGTTAAATTAATACATTCTAGAAATGCATCCAGACCCTATTTGAACTGTTAGTGAATTTATCCTGACAAGTTTCTCTGGCAGAGTTTCACAGTCTCACTGCTCTTACAGTAAAGAATCCCCTTTTATGTTTATGAGGAAACTTTCTTTTGTCAAGACATAGAGGATGCCCCCTTTTTCTAGATAGAATCCTGGGTATAAATAGATCTTGGGAGAGATCTCTACATTGACCCTTTATATATTTAAACATATTTATTATGCCCCCCCCAAGCCGTCTTTTCTCTAAACTAAATAACCCTTATCTTGCTAATCTTTCTGGGTACCTGTTCAAGCTCTACAATGTCTTTCCTGTGCACTGGTGCCCAAAACTGTACACAATGTGTAGTCTGACCAGTGACTTGTATAATAGAAGAATGGTCTCATCGTGTGCATTCATGCCCCTTTTAATACACGCTATCATCATGTTTGCCTTGACAGCTACTGTCTGGCTCTGGCTTCTACAATTAAGTTTACTGTCCACTAGGACACTTTTGTCCACATGTCACTTTTAACCAGTGTTTTATCATTTAACCATTTAAGTAATCATGTAATGGATTTTTCCTTTCCATGTGCATAACCTTACATTTATCTGTGTTAAGCCTCATCTGCCATATTCTACTGTGCAATCCATGTGTAAAGTCAATAATGAATATATTAAAGAGAATAGGGCCAATACTGAGCCCTGTGGTGTCCCACTAGTAACAGGGATCCAGTCTGAGGATGTACTGTTAATTACTACCCTTTGTTTTCTATCACTGAGCCAGTTACCCACGTGCAAACATTTTCCCCCAGTTCACGCATTTTCATTTTACTTACCAACCTTTTCTTTGGAACAGTATCAAAAGCTTAGAAAAATCTAGATATATAACATCCAATGCTTCAGCCTGATCCAGTCTAGAACTAACTTCCTCATAGAAGCTGATGAGATTAGTTTGACAGGACCGATCCTTCATAAACCCATACTGGAACAGCGTTATAGATTTATTTTCAGTGAGATAGTCCAGGATAGCATCTCTTAGAAAACCCTCAAACATTTTACCCACAACAGAGAATAAACTTACTGGCCTATAGTTTCCAGGATAACTTTTTGACCTAATATTGGCACCAATCCTTTGGGATAAACCCAGTTACTATATAAATAAGATCACATTGCTTAACTCCCTTAGGACATAGGGGTGTATACCATCAGGACCTGGTGATTTGTCTATTTTAATCTTTAGGCAGAGCTGCACTTCTTCCTGGATTAAATTAGAAACATTTAAGGGGGAGTTTACCTCATCCCTCTGCCCAACAACAGGAAGGTCACTTTCCTCAGTTAATACGGTGGAGAAAAAATTGTTCAGTAGGTTTGCTTTCTCTTCCTCGCCCTCTACAATATTTCTCTCACTACTTTTCAAAGTGTCAACATTTTCAGTTGTAAGCTTTTTTTCTACTTACATAGTTAAAATATTTTGTGGTTAGTTTTACTCTCTTTAGCAAAATGTCTGTCTCCAGCTTTGCTGTCTTTATCATTATTTTATGTTATGCCACTACAAGTGCCCAGGGTGTAAGGGTAGGCATCTATTTTTAAGTTTATCAGATTAAAGAGTTCTGATCTTGCAAAATATAGGTTGCTCTGATCATTCATTACAGTGTACACGTCTTAGAGTTGTTTCTGGCTATACCTTGGGGTATACATTGACTGGACATATATTTGCACAGGACACAAAGCTCATCTCCACAGACTTTTGTCGATGAATAAAATACAGTTGTAACATTTGCTGTTTGACCTGCATTCTCCCTACCTTGCCATAGTCCGTGAGAGTAAAATGCAGTTGATATAGGACTGGGTTGAAATGGGGGAAGTGCCTGCACATGGTCCTCACTACCACATTCTATGCACTTGATAGCAATTTTACAGTTTTTATTAAAATGTTCAGTAGAAGAACAGTATCTGAAACATACACCAATTTGTTTAAAAGCTCTTTGCGTTCCTGAAGTGGTTTCTTTCTGAAACCAATGCACTTCTTCAGTGTATGTGGCTTCTTATAAATAACACACAGGCAGTTGGGGTTTTTAATCTTCTCCCCTTGGCTGATCTTCTGCTGAGCTGGTGTCTGTGTAGGAATTATTTCAGCCTTTTTTCACTGTCACTGGATCTCTGTGGTTCTTGAAGTTGGAGCATGGGTTGTCATATCTGAACCAGGCTTAACTCACTGTAGTGGAAGCTTTGGTCAATCTTGGATTCTGAAATGTTATTGATAAACCACAGAAGTAGGAGAAGGGAGGAAATGTGACTTTATTTTCCCTTTTATATCTTGACCCAAGTGTAGTCAAATTTTCTTGAATTCCAGATGGCAGCTGAAAAACTTTTGGGTTTATCCCATGGGCTGTGTCCAGGTACCTAAGGCTGGGTAAGTAAGAATTTGTTTTGGCCAGCTGGAGCCCTAAAAATAAGTCACTGAGCTCTTGGATTTTCTCCTTATCCTTGCCAGACATTTTTGGAAAATCTTATAGCTATTTGAACAGAGTATTCTCTACGGCTGTACCAAAGTTTTGTTCCAATGTTTCCAAAACAACAATGAGGTTTGTTGCTGGATTATCAATGTGATCACATCTGAGACAGGTACTTGTTCTAACGACTTTGGGCCAAGCCATCTGATCAGCAAGTCTAGTTCTTCAGCGCAGTAATGCTCATTGAACCAGCCTTGTGAGGCCAGTCTTGGTCAGGTTATGACAAACCATGTACGTTGCAAAGTCTGACATGTCTGTTTTCTCTCAAGCCATTCACATATACCAGACCTATCCAACTTTCTTCATTTATAGCATTTTATTCAACATACACATAATTAGTGCAAACTATGTAAAAGAATACTTGTTGTTAATAGTTTTGGCCACTCCAGTTAGCAAAACATCTCATCCAAGATTTAGTAAAAGTTCATGGTTTTGACCACTCATAGACAGAGATCGTGTTTGACCAGAAGCAAATATGCACACCCATGATGTTTCGAGAGGAAACCCTCTATATGTCTTTTTTTCTGCCTTTAGGCAATTAAATGCTGTTTTAGTGGTGTTTCCTATATTATTTATGATGCTCTTGGAACAATGTACATTAAAAAGTCTCTGATGAGCATGAGCAGAAATCTCTGTACAAGCATTGGAAGATAGTGAGCATCAACAGTTGCATCTGGAGATTCCGTGAAGAAGATGCAACGAATATGCTTTAGCTAGTTTATTGACTATAACTTCAGAAATGACAAAATACATTTTCCCTTCCAGCTGTGTGTTAACATATTTGTCCAACAAGAGGACAGCAGGAACAAGATATGACCATACAAAACAGTAAGAGTAATAGAAAGTGAAGACATAAGCTATTGTCGTAATTTCGCTTACATAACCAAATATGACAATGACCCCAGGGTGGCAGTAAAGTACAATAAACATGTGTATAACAGAACACAGAATATAATATAATGTAAGTGGATCCCTGTTAATAGCCTTAGCGCCAACTGGACACTGGATCTGAATGGTACTGCAGTAAGGTTGTAGCTTGGTTAACCCTTTTATGGCAGCCTTCCAAGAGCCATAACTTTTATTTGTCAACTTACTTTGGCATATGAGGGCTTTTATATTGCAGGACAATATGTATTTTTTTTATTGGTGTGCAACACTGTTTCTTATTCATTTAAACATCATGGTCGTGATCCTGCTCCATTCCCAACAATTAGCAGCTGACACTAGCTATAATCTTGTTATAAAATAAACTGACTATATGAACCTATTAACACCAGGACGTACAAGTACGTCCTGTGTCAGTAAGGGGTCAAATAATTTATGCTGTTGGTCTGATGCTGCAGCTGCTGATGCACACAATGATGCTTTCTTTTGACGTTGTAGGCAAGCTTGCTATTGTCTCATATGGCGCAAATGTTGTATACCTGGCTTATTAATGTATCTGTCAATTTTCATCAACCATCTTTTCCATGTTCTGACTCAATAACTAGGCTGTAAGTGTGAAATTCCTGAAATAACTCTTCTGAATATGCCTGTATTAAATCAGGACTTGCAACAGAAACTTGTCAGTGTCAACTCAATTGAAGAGGCAGATATGGGAGAATCCAGGTGAGGGTTTATTTCATGGTGAAGATCTTGTAATTATGCACAAAACAGTAGGTGAAAAAAAAATATTTGCCAAAGCTCATAAGATACAACTGAACCCTAAAATGGGAGCGAGGAAGAAGAAAGGAGCTGGCTACAGGAAATGAAGAGGGACAAATCTAACAAGATGCTAATTTACAATGGCATCATGACAGTATATGAACCACATATAATGTGTGTCATAACACCTACATTATAGGTTTTATTTTTATGGCTAATCGGTGTATATACTCTACAAAATAATACCACTATGGTAAGCAAGGACCAAATAATGTCTCTACATCATGACCACATATGTCTAGTACAAAGACCAATACAAACAACATCCCCATATAGTGACCACACAATGGTACCCCATACTGTTAGTGTCCCCTTTACCTAAAAAGTACCCTCTTTGTGTGGCACACAGTAGCAGTGATGATGCTGCCCAATTGGTGCCCTTTTTACAGTATGAATTCAAATTATAATGTCATAATATAATGTCTCAGTGTTAGTGGCCCTTATAGTGCCTCCAATGGCATTAGTGAAAAACTTTGTACTGTTTCCTCACATAAAGCAGTGTCCCTAAAACATAATGAACTATAATTAAATATAATAATTTTTTTTGGAGGGAATTTTCCACCTATAGTTCTGAATTTGAATACAGCCAGAATTGCAGCTTTTATTGAAAAAAATAATAAGTGAATGAAGCCTTACACTAATTCAAATAACTGGCCCCTTAACTGTTTAACACTTTTGTTTTAAAATCGTGATAAGCCATGTAGCTTAGCTATTGTTTGGATCTTAATGAAACTTGGAAATTTCTAATACCATAAAAATAATTTAACAATAAAGTAATCAATGTTTAAGCATACATACCATGGTATCCATAAGTCCAATACACTCGAAAGAATAATGTACTCCATGCTCTGTCATTTCAATTATCACCTCTTCTATCGGCTTGCTGTAAGCCTTAGGGTTGATGCATTCAGTGGCACCAAACTCCATTGCTTTTTCAAACTTGCTGCTGTTGATATCTATACCGATTATTCTTGAAGCTCCAGATAACTTGCAGCCTATAATAGTTGATAGCCCAATGGCTCCCAAACCAAATATGGCACAAGTAGACCCGGGTTCTACCTACACAGACACAAAACAATGTTCATTGGATTTTAACATTTGCTAATAGTCCAAATGCCAGTTCATGGCTTCTTGACATGACATTGCATTGAGGTCTATGAGTAATATTTGCTTTTAGCCAAGTGGTAAGAAGAGGTATAACATGTAATAATATTAACTGTACACCGCTATATTTTTCTTTAAAATGATTTTTTGGAGTTCTCAGGACTATTTGGTATTTAGTACATACAAGATATTGAAGGTGGCGCAATTAATAGCTCACCTTGGCTGTATTGACTGCTGCTCCGTATCCAGCGGGAAATCCACAACCAAAAAGACATGCTTTGTCTAGCGGCGCCCTATCATCAATCTTTGCAACAGCATCGGTAGGCACTACAGTATACTCCGAAAAGGTACTTGTCCATAGAAAGTGATACACAACCTTTCCCTTGCATGAGAACCTTGTTGTTTTATCAGGCATTACATTCTGGGATTCACTAATGCTGTAATGAAGAAGTGGGGGAAAGAGAAATAAAATACATAAAAGATTCTTTGATCTAAAGCTTGAATTGATCCATGGGAACAAATTTATATCAAGGGAGTATTTTGGACTACACAAAGTATCTACATTTATGCTAAAAACATAGCCTTGTTTATATACAGAACACATATACCAAAAGTGTCCTGTTTAGCATACATTAAATTGGATGCTTAATTTTCCTTAAAGGGGTGTTCCTACGAAGAAAAGTATATTGTACAGGTCGGCTCTCAGCTAGCTGCAAGCTGACCGTGCATAAGAATGAGGAGGACGGCGCCTCTCACTTCCATGGGAGTCTACTACGCTATTGAGTCCTGTAACATAAGCATACGCCACTGGGAAATAGAGCTAATGTAGAGCATGCAGAGCTACGTCTGCTCTATTATTAATAAGTACAGTGATACCTTAGTATAAATCATTAATCTGTTCCAGATCCTTGGAAAATAATTTGGTTTTATAATAATAATAGGATTATGGTGTGGCATCCAAACTACTGCTTTCATTTTTTAAAGGCAGCCTGGATGAAGCTGTAATAGCAGGGAGTATGAGCTTTAGCCGGATGCAAGGTTTAGCAGAGCTAGATCACCATAAGGGTATGTTCACACGGCATGTTGAGTCCGTGTGAACATACGCTTTTAGATGCGTTTTTGGATCCGTCTGTCAGACCCCAAACGGACCCAAACACGCATTTAATAATTAGCGACTAGTGCTGGCAGCCTATCAGGAGAGATCAAACAGGTCTGCAGCTAGAGCGACCTGAGGTGCTAATACAGCTCATACAAGAGGGGATATCTAGGAAGAGGTAGGACACTGTTAATTGATATATATTGCAAAGTGACTTGTTTTTGCCAAATCATTAACATAAGAAGCAATCCTTGTAGTGTGACAACCCCTTTAAGTGAAGATCTACCTGACAGATGGTCATAATAATATGGCTCTGAATTTTTTGCTCCACGACTTCTGAAAGCCATAAATTTTATTTTTCCACCAACATAGACATATGAGGGCTTTTATTTAGCGGTACAAGATGTATTGTCTAATGGTGTTATTCATATTACCATAGAATATAGACGGAAACCGCCCAAAAATTATAAGTGGGGCAAAATGCGAAAAAAAAAAAAAGTAGTTGCGTCATGTTTGCAGTTTTGTTTTTATGGCATTCATTTTTCGGTAAAAGTGATGTGCTATCTGTATTCTACAGGTTGATACGCATCCGTCAATACCAAACATGTGTGGTTTCTGTTATGTTTTGGTACCGTAAAAAAAATTCCAAGCATTTTCTATTTTTGAAATTTGCGCCGCGGTGCCATTTTGTGCAACCAATAACTTTATTTTACCAATAACAGCTATGGACGTGAGTGAGGGGCATTTTTGCGGGCTTAAGTGTACTTTTTTATTGCTATCAGTTTGGAATGCATGCAACTTTTTTGATCAATTCTATTCCAACTTTTATAGGATGTGAAATGACCAAAAGACTGCAATTTTGGAGTTTGTAAAAAAAAATTTTCTTCTACGGTGTTTAGCGTACGGGATAAGTGATGTTATATTTAGACTTTTTCGGACGCGGCGATACCAAATATGTGTAACTTTTTAAATTATTTTTTATTTGTAGAATGGCAAAAGGGGGTGATTTGAATGTTTAATTTTTTTTTTTTACACTTTAAAACTTTTTTTTTTTACTTTAACCTTGAGTCCCCCTAGGGTGCTTCACCACTAGGGGGCTTAATCGTTTATACAGCCTAGTGCATTGTATAGATGGGGCCTAAGCCAGAAGTGGGGAAGTTGAAAACATGGCAGCGATTTCACCGCTGATGTCCCGATCGCAGTGAGGAACGGTACGCGGGACCATTTCTCATTGACTTAGATGCCACGGCCATCTTTGCCGCAACATGTAAAGGGTTAAACAGCACAAGGAGGGTGGCGGCGCCTTTCTGCATTGTAACCACCGGGTGTTAGCTGCAATTAGCCGCTAACAACCGGTGGCTATGTAGGGGGATCACGCTGCGATCTCACTTAAAAGCCTCTTACCGGCATCAAGACGTACCCATATGTCCAGTGTCCGTAAGGGATTTAAAAGTCATATTATTAATTTAAGAAAATAATGGATATATGCAAACTCTCCACATATTCACCCATTAATCCAACAAATAAATCGGCCATAGGGTTGGCAGCTGTTTGTGCTGTCATGGGCAGAATACATATGAAGGCCATTCAATCAAAGTCTGTTCAGAATAATACAATAATACTTACTGTGTTTTTATACAGCAGTTGGTGTTTGGACTAAGACAAGAACTGCACTTTCCACATTGAGGCAAACATAGTGGGATTACTTTGTCCCCTTGAAAACAAAGGAAAAAAAAAATCTCCTATGAAGCAGTTTCAGTTACATCCTGTTGTGCAGTGCTGAACTGTATCTGTCAGTCTTTTAGCTGGGCTTGACCACCATTTAATTCAGACTTCTTCTTGCCATCTACCTGTGTTGGCATGGGGGTGGTGAAGCATGGATTATGATGAAGAGCAAGGTTAAATCCCCACCCCCATATCAGCGGGTATGCCCAAACTGAAGTTTGATGGAATTCCCAGAAATATTACCTATAATCATAACCCCAACCTCATTTTAAGGGTCGGGTTTGGGATCTCCTGAATCCTGATTATTGTTACAAGTTTGGCCAAGCTATTGTTAAACCGAGCTATTTAAGCAACACAAATTGTACAACTTTTCATTGTATAATGTTTCACAATTTTAAAGCTTTCTGTAAGTCAATGAGAACAATGTTGCTTATGTCTTGATGCTCAAAGTCTATACAGACCTAAAAGGTCTCAGCTGAGAGGTGGATGCAGAATCCAATCTATAAAACACTGAGAGCTACTATTGTTACAACATTATACACTTCTCCTTCATGAATAGTTTTGTTGTAAAGGTGGCAAACATTACCCCATCACAACTTTGTTTCAGGTAAAAGACAGTATATTTCTTTAAATGGATATGTTGTGTGTGGTGGTGATGCTCTAAAGTACTGAATTGTTGGGGTTTGGTGGGCCACAATGCTCATTGGTAGGGATGAGCGATTATAATCGACAAAGTTGAAATCGGCACGGTTTTTAGGTTGATCGGAAATTTCCAATCACGCGATAATTTAGGTGAGAATCTGCGCATAATCTATTACTATTGCGCCATTTTCGGCGCTTCCTGTCATTTTGGCAGCCAGCAAATCAGCTTAGAGCATAGAGCAGGGTGAGCTGGGTGTGCGACGTCATGTATATGGCTGTCATTGGCTGGAAAAATCACATGACCTCGTTTTGCATAGAACAGCGCTTCCTGTTCAGCACCAGTGTGGCAGTGTCTCTCATTAGAGCAGGATGTGTGATAGATCTCTCTCAATACAGCTCAGCTCAGAGACACAGTTCTCTTTATTCACACAGACAACTATGCTTTTAGCTGTGAACATTAGAACATAGGTAGATTAGAGAATTTCATCTCTTAGTTAGACAGAGACCAGTTTTTGGCCAGCACACCTCGCACCTGAGGTGAAATAGTACCTTTTATTTTGTGCAGCCCAGTTTTGTTCAAAGACCCACCTTGTACTTACATTAGGATACAGAAATTTTCTAGTAACTGCTGTTGTATTTCATTGCTGCAAACCCCACCTTTTATTATCCGTCTCAATTTCAAATAGGTGTTTTTCACTTTGGCGCAGCACATTTTTGTTCAAAGACCCACCTTGTACTTATATTAGGATACAGAAATTTTCTAGTAATTGCAGGTGTATTTCATAGGTGCAAAACCCACCTTTTATTATAGGTATAAATTTTAAATAGCTATATTTCACTTTGGTGCGGCCCAGTTTTGTTCAAAGACCCACCTTGTACTTATAATAGGATACAGAAATTTTGTGGTAACTGCTGTTGTATTTCATTGGTGCAAAACCCACCTTTTATTATTCGTATAACATTTAAATAGCTGTATTTCACGTGGTGCGGCCCTAGTTTTTTTTCAAATAGCCACGTTGTATGACAATTCTGATAGAAAAATTGTCTAGCAACTGGTCTTGTTTGTCATTGCTGCAAAAAATGCAATTTCTCATCCGTGTAACTTCTGAATAGTTTTATTGCGCTCGTTGAATCTCAGTTTAGCGCAGATAGCGCACTTGTATGATATTTTGTTGAAAACTTTCAATTCCTAGTCCTACTGGGCAGTTGTAAATCCCTGGGACTGAAGGAAGAACCCTGTTGATTTGGTCTTACGGTTCTTCCACCAGACTGCATTTCACAGGTATTTTCTAGAAACAATTCAGTTTCTAATCATAGTTGGCTGTAGGAAATTAGAGGGATTTAAGAATAGCTGTGATTTGCTGTCTTTCAATAAGAGACTGTCAAAAACTCTTCCATACCTTCGTAAATTTTTATCTTTCTGAACATGGAGCGAAATGCAAGTGGTAAGCAAGCAAAGAGGGGTGTAGGACATGGAGGTAGAGGTATGAGAGAAGGTGCTCTTTCCAGTGCTGGTGACAGCACGCAAGCCAGCGGATCAGAACGGTGGAACAACGTCAGCAATGTGATAGCAGTAGAGTGCCAAGTAGCCGTAGCGGCTGCAGCAGCAGAAGGCATTGTGGCAGAAGCCTAGTGGCTGACCTCTGGCAATCTTTATTTACCACCTCACCAACGCATGTAGTGCAGGGCACACATACGACACACAGAGACCGGCTTAAGATCATGGTGCACGACTATCTGCGTCTCAACACCGATGTTTTTGGATATGTTCCGGACCAAATCGACTTCTGGATATCCAAAATGGATGAATGGCCCGAGCTCGCTTGCCACGCCATAGAGGTGTTGTTCTGCCCAGCAGCCATCGTCATATCTAAGTGGACCTTCAGCATAGCTGGAGGAGTCATTACAGACAAACGCATCCGGCTTTCCACAGATAATATTGATCGTTTGACTTTCATCAAGATGAATCAGGCATGGATCTCTGATGATGTTGTGGCCCCAATTGCTGAGGTCACCGATTAGTTGCCGGTCTACTTCACATTCCTCTTCAAACAGAAATGGTCCTCTTGAAAAAAAAAATTTAAAATGACCATTTCTTACTGCAATTTTTATTCTCAGTTCCCAAAAGGTCATTTTGCTGGTTTTGCGGTGAGGAGACCTTAAAAGACAACAATTGTACAATTGTTCAATAAAAAAACGTATTCCATTTACTCACTTCTTCATTAAAAATTTTCGCACTGTCAATGGTTTTGGGGTCATGGTGCTGTGAGATACAGCTATAATCAAGGTCCTTTGGAACAGAAATGTGGCTTCTAAGTGGCATTTCTCCCTCACAATTGTTAACAGTGGCTGAGAAGTCATTTTTATAATTTTTTGGGTCATGCTGCTGTGAAATGCAGCAATACTAAAGGTCCTACTTTTTTAAAAAAATTGTGCTTTCTAACAGACATTTGTTCTTCACAATTGTCAAGAGTGGCCAAAGGGTCATGTTTTGAATTGTTGGGGGCATGTTGCTGTGAAATACAGCTATACTACAGGTCCTATTATAAAAATGTGGTTTCTAACAGACATTTGTTCTTCACAATTGTCAGTGGCTCAAGGGTGATGTTTTGAAATTTATGGGGCATGGTGCTGTCAAAAACTGTTAATGGACACATATTGCAAAATGACTTGTTTTTGCAAGATCTTTAACATAGCTAGCAATCTCTATAGTGAGACAACCCGTTTAATACAATTAAAAAAAAAAGAGAAACAGACGTGGTGGGATTCCATCCTATTTTAACAATGTGTTTTCTAGAATTAAACTACTAAAAAAAATTGCATGTACAAAATAGCTGATACAAATATTCCTCTGAATTGTACAAGGGAGGTACAGGAAGATTTGAACAGATGTAGGTTATTCAGAGGACATGGTTGTATGGAGCACATTCGCCACCCCAAGAACAGAGACAATTTCCTCCAACACGTTGAGTAAAACAAGAAAAAGAATGCCAAGAAAAGGGCACCTAGGTGAAACAGGAGCGTCAGCCACCAGCATTTCCAAGTGAAGCTCAATTGGTCCGCACTCATACGGAGGGGCAAGCGCTCTCGTAGAGGCAGAAATTTCTCAAGCGCTACCCAGGTCTTGACTGTGTACTGAGGAAGGCTGGAGGTCTTAGCTCACACTTCCGCTTCCACACTCTGCTTCAGCACGACTGTTTTCGTTGCTGCGTCATAAGGGAATTTTTGCCATGTTAATGGGTGACGGACACCAGCCTGGGCTCTCATGGCACCCACTGTAACTCGGGCACTGCTAGCTGAACCTGCGTGTTAATAGATGACAAACACCAGCCCTTGCTATCACCACACCCACTGTAACTCCGGCCCTGCCAGCTGAACCTGCATGATCCACGTTTACAGCCTCACCCGCCTTGATCAGTAATTTCCTCCAACCCACTTGACAGTAGAATGCAGGATTTTCAGACAGGCCTCGTTGACCTACTGGGGACATCTGTTTCGTTTGCTTCACATTCTAATGTCACGGTGGAACAATGTCACCAGTAGAATGGCAAGTAGCTCTAGCAGCAGCAATATTGGAAAACGAGTTGTTTTTAATATAGTTTATTTCTTATTGAGAAATTTTCTGATGATGGTCCATAAGGGTACCTGTGCGGGTTTTTGGGTCTGGCTGCATTACAGGATATGGATAGTCAATGTCCAGTTCACTAAAATACTGCTTCAAAGACTACTTTCTTCCGGCACTTTTTAATCTGTGGGTCATGCAGGTTGGAGGGTCATGCTGCGGTACAGGACATGTATAGTCAATGTCCAGTTCAACTAAAATGGTGGTTCAAATACTCCTTTTTCCGGCACTTTTTAATCTATGGGTTATGTAAATTTAAGGGTCATGCTGCGGTCCAGGACATGTATAGTCAATGTCCAGTTCAACTAAAATGGGGGTTCAAATACTCCTTTTTCCGGCACTTTTTAATCTTTGGGTCATGCAGGGTTAAGGGTCATGCTGTACAAGACAGGGATAGTGAATAGTGTGTGACTTTTTTTCTGTCACTCTTGTTGCCTAATTGTCTTGTCTAAGATGTAGCACATATCCAGTTTGCTGTTGTGGATGTTAATTCCAGCTTCTCCAGCCCTGTTTGGGTGTAAGAATGAAGATGTTGTTCCTCTCCCATAGACTTTAATGGTCATCGGCGATAATCTATTATCGACTATCGGATATCGGCATGATAATTGCCGATATCGACTATCGATCCGATGACGCAATCACTCATCACTACTCATTGGCACTGATGAACCCTTCACCTTGTTTGGTACAAGTGGTACAAGTCATTTCCCTGCTGTCAGATAACAGGAGGGAAGTTTGGGACTGCACATGCTTGCAACAAGACTGATGGTGGTAGAGGGGTTTGCACTTTGCCATTGAAATGTTTGATAACAAGATTGGTAGATTGCAGTACCAGATTGGTGGCTAGCTATTCAAAGAAGGTGGGCATCCTGGTGCCCAAGTATATCCTAGTGGGTTCAGTCAATAAAAGTGAGGGATGAGCAGAATGGTTGAAAGGATTAGTGTTTATAGGAATTTTTGGTTAGTAGATGGATGGTGACTGCTTTCCTGTTGCATTGATTAAAGATATTGCACCAAATTTGATAATTGTTAGAAAGCACTTCAGGTTTTTGGTCATAGCACATAATGGTCAGGCTTGGCCTGAACCAAAACAACAATTTTGCTGGATCATTATACCCAACAACCACTAGTCAGACTGGCAAAATACAGTATACTATTCATTAGATGTGGGCAGAATTCCTATTGGATATCTTAGTGAGGTGCCTAATGGGAATCTCTCCCATATCTGATGAATAATACACATCATTTTGCCAATCTAACTGGCAGCAAACTTATTGGTTCCCAGGGATAATGAAGTCCCACCAAACTAGTGTTGAGCGATTACGTTGGCTAAGGGCCCTTGGGCATAAGTCATATCGGTCCATCGAAAAGGGTTTTTTTTCCGATATTCGACCCCAATCTCCGATAAACCATTAAAGTCTAGGGGAGACAACAACCCCTTTCCCCTTTCCCTTACCCCAAAAAAGGGCTGGAGAAGTTTTGGAAAAAACAGCAAAAACCACAAATGGATACCTGCTACATCTTAGGCAAAAACACTTAGGGGATTTAAAAAAACAGAAAAAAAATCACACCCATTTACTATCCCTGTCTTTTACCACAGCAAAGCCCCCTTTAAAACCGCATCACCCAAAAATAAAAAGTTCCGGGAAGGGAGTAAAATTTTTTGGGAAACCTCACTTTTTCATTCGGGGTCAGGGCAAAGGGTTTTATGGTCATTTTGGGGTCCCCGGACAGGTTTAGTCAAAAGTCCAGTTTAAAAAAATGGTGGGTTAAAGACTCCTTTTTTCCGGCACTTATTTAAACCCGTGGGTCAGATTAAAAAAGGCCGGAAAAAGGGGTTTTTTCAAACCCCCATTTTAGGTTTAATGGACATTGACTAAAACCTTTCCCGGGGCCACAGCATGACCCAGAGCGGAGTTAAAAGTGGGGCGGCAGAGCCCAGGCTGGCTCCGTATCTATTAAAAACGCAGGTTAAAAAAGCCCCGATGAAAGCAGCAACGAAAAATTTTCGTGCTGGGAAACAGAAATGGGGGAAGCGGAAGTTTGAGAGCTTCCCCCTTTCCCCAGTAAAAACAGTCAAGACCGGGTAGCGCTTGGGCCCCCCCGTATGAGTGCGGACCAATTGAGCTTCCACTTGGAAAAAAATGGTGGGTTTTCGCTCCTGTTTTCACCCCGGGGCCCCTTTTTTTGGCATTTTTTTTCTCCTTTTAAATCAACCCTGCTGGAGAAATTTTTCTTTGTTTCTTTGTTCTTTGTCCGTTCTCCATACCCCGGGCCTCTGAAAACCTACATCTGGTAAATTTTCCTGTACCCCCCCTTGCACAATTCAGAGGGAAATTTTTTTAACAACTATTTTTTACATTCAAGGGTTTTTTTGTAGGTTTTAAATTTTAGAAAACACATTTTTT
>JAODAL010055757.1:0-23730 GCA_025379985.1 Phyllomedusa bahiana
GACACATATGCAAAAGACTTTTTTGCAAGACTTTAACATAGCTAGCATTCCCATATGAAAAAAACCCATTTAATACAATTAAAAAAAAAAAAAAAAAAGATGGGTGGATTCCATCCTATTTAAAAATGTGTTTTCTAGAATTAAACTACAAAAACTTGCTTTTACAAAACAGGGGGACAAATTTTCCTTTGAATTGTACAAGGGAGGTACAGGAAGACTTGCCAATTAGGTTATTCAGAGGAAGGGTAGGGACAGGACCGAGAACAAGAACAGAGCCCATTTTTTCCACACGTTGATTAAAACGAAAAAAAGAATCCCAATAAAGGGCACCGTGGGCGGGAACCCAAACCCCCACTTTTCCCAAAGTAAAGAAAATTTGGCCCACTCAAAAGGGGGGGAAAGCGACCCTTTTGACGTAAAAGAGGAAGGCGGGAGGTCTTACCGCACACTTCCGCTCCGCCTCTGTTTTCAGCACATTTTTGTTGCGCTCAAAAAGGGATTTTTACCGTTTAAAAATTTCGGATCCCAGCCGGGCTCTCACCGAACCCACTGAACTCCGCCCGGCAGTGAACTGCGTTTAATAGATGACAGAGCTAGCCGGCTCTCACCGCACCCACTGTAAGTAGCCCCGGCACGGACCTCCGGAAAAACAGATGGTGACGCAGCACTGTCTCACCGTTACGGCAACGGGGGAAACCCCCCATGGCATTATACTGCTTTTTTTCCATGCGGTGTAATATGTTAAATTTGGTTTTGCTTTTTTTTTCATCTTGCTTAGAAATTTAGCGCACATGTGACTTTTTCCCAGACAAAAAGGGCAAAGTTCTAGCTACGGGTTCAGTTTGTTCAGCCTTGAGGTTTGGGGCTATGCTGTTCCCGGACGGGATAGTCTATGCCCAATTCAACTAAAATGGTGGTTCAAAGACCCTTTTTCTTGCACTTTTTAAATTTTGGGTCAATTTGGGTTTTAAAGGAATTCGCAAAGAAAGTCCCAGGGGCCCCTCAATATTCCCCTGCCCAATAAGTTCAAAAAATAAAAAAATTTTATTTGAGACCAAAAAATAAAACAGCAAAAATACATGGCCCACATGGAAGAGCAAATATAGAAATTTTTCTTTTTCAGGACTGACACTTTCAAAACCCAAATCTTGCCTAGCAAAGAACAGATGACGAGTTTTTTAAATACCGGTAATTCCGTCACATTTTGGGGAAATTAACCCCTGAAAATCAAAAAACATAAAAAATACAAATATGAACAATTCAAAAAAACCAAAGAAATGCACATACATAAATACATCGAGTGGGGTGGAAAAAAGATAATAAAAATACATAATATCCGGTTTGACATGAACCCCTTTTGGACCCTATTCCAAGTAAAAAATCCAGCGGGACCCCGCTAAGATTTTCATCAAATCCCCCCCGGGGAATGCATTACCTTTTCTATCCTAGAAAAGTAAAAGACGACATCCCCTCCATGTGTCTCCAGAAAAGGGGGAACCATGGAGATGTTTTTGATTTATTAATTTTTGGGAATCAGAAGATGTCGTCTAATGCGCCTTAAGGGAAAAGGGTGCAACCTACATACGACTTTGCATTGCTACATTTTTACCAAATAGACTACAAATTTGCTATTGCAATTAAATAACTTCTTAATGCGATAACTTTCCCCTTGGAAAAAAAAAAAAAGTATCCTAAATTTATGGCAAAAACTGCACGCCGTGCTTTTCCATTCCACACTTATGAAACCCGTATTATAAACCAGAACACTGTAAAGTGGAGGGGGATCAAAAAGAGACCGCAGAGTAGGACCCCAAATGGGGGCCTTTTTGAAACAAATTTAAAAAAACCTATATCTGATGCTCCCTGAAAATTCCTTTCCGACATTCGCAGACGGTAAATTTTTTTAAAAGGGGAAACAATTTTGCCTGAATTGCATACTATATGTTTACTGAAAGATTTGTATTGTCTGAATACTTAATATTTTGTTCGTTTTTTTGAAGGCCCATTTTCTAAGAGGCGGGTTCTTTCACAGACAGGATTCTTGAGGCGCTGCCAAAATTTGAATCCCGAAGCCATTCTCGAAAACCGCAACCGTTTCTTCTAAAGGGGAAATGAACTGCTCGTCCCCGTCAGTTCCTACGAAGTCTGATAAATTCCCCGAGGGGATTTTACCTGCTACGTCCCGAGGGCGAAGTTGCCATTAAGGTGGTATTGCCCCAAATGTTTTCCTAAAAGGGAGAAACTTGTACATACAACTGTTCCTCCCTGAGAGTGACATCCATGAAATTTGAGGTTTTGTCAGGGAAGAGTAAAAAACGCAAATTATAAAAATTTTGAATTAATATACTCACAAATCGAGAGATAAGTCGGTTTCCGCCCCCCCAACCAGGAGCAGGTCCTAAAATAACGACTGTAACCTATCTGGGGAGAAACGGATTACACACTAAAAAAAAACTTCCCCCAAAAGGCCTAAAAAAAATTTGCAAGAGAAGGGGAAAAACCCCTTTCTCGCAAAAAAAAAACACCATCAAGGTAAAAATTTGGATTTAATAAATACCAGTGCCCTTTACCAAGTATTGACTTTCAGGGGCAAAAAATTCTATATGGTCAAAAACCTGAAAAAAAATTTTAAGCCAAATCAGGGGATACAGGGGTAAGACCACAAAGCCATGGCCCAGGAATAGGTTCATCCCCTTTGAATTTCTCGATGTGCAAATCAGGTTTTTTTTATCCTGGAATTTCCTGGGATAGCCACCACCAGTGGTTGTATTGGATATCCACCACTGGCTAAGCCCTCGTTTAAAGACCCCAAGCCGACACTATGGGGCGAAGGTGGGAGGAAACCCTCTTTTGCACCTTAGGTAGGGGAAAGGAAAATGGGTGTTTAGGTTTTATCTCCACTTTTGTCTGCAAAAAACCCTGGAAAAAATTTTTTAAGGATAAAACCCTCCCAAAAAAGGGGGTTTTTTAAGAGAACCTAAATTTGGGGGGGATCTTGTTTAAAACTGTTAGGTTCCTACGTAACACTCAAAAATTCTCTCTTTTGTAAAACCTCCCTTTAGAACTTCCAAAACCCCCCCCCTTATCCCAGAACATAATAATATCCTGTTTTCTTTATTCCTGATGGCCCGCGCTCGCATGAATGTTTTTTTGTCCGCTAGAGGCTTAAGAAAATGCCCCACCCTTTATGGGAGATTTTACTAACAAATGGGGGCAGTATTCTTTCCAACTGCCCTTTTCAATTGATGCTTTAATTGGTTTTTTTGTTTTTATTGGGAAATTTAAAAACCCAAAATTTCCGAGGGCCGGAGGCCAGAATCATTTAAAAAAAAAAAACCCCCAAAAGATAATCTACTGTCAATGTCAATAGGAAGTGAAAAGCAGAACAACACGTTACGTCCAAACAAAGAAAATTCCACGAGACTTTCGGACTATGAGAGAAGGAGGTTTATAATACATCCAAACCGAGAACCTGAATAACCCCGTTCCACCTGGGGAATTTTCCATCGGGGTTTCGCTAAAAAAAGATATCCCAAATGTTTAAATGTAAGTTTTTCAGACTGGACATTTCCCCCATGAGCGTTCCTGTCTAACACTCTGAAGACTGCAGCTGGCAATCTACTTCGATTGCAGAAAGGAGAGGTGCTACGGAACTAGGGATCTTTTCCCCACAGTCAAAAAATTGGAGCCAACCCAAAAAAAAGGGACGGGAGGGCAGGCAAAAGGTTACGAAAGGGAACATGGTCCCTGGATTTTTCGGGCATAAACAAGAAAAATTTTGTCAAGTTTTAATTCTGTCCTAGCAGCTTTCTTTTTCCCCCCAAAAGGCTTAAATTTTGCCCACTTTTCTTTTTTAATGTTATGACACTATTTTGGAATAAATAGTTCCCAAAGGGGCTATTACCTCAAGAACATTTATCTAAGATCAATCATCAATCCAATGGGGGAATTAAATTTAAGGGGGAGGAGGTGGGATTCATAAATTTTGTGTTCCGGGCCATAAGGTACCTTCAAATTTTATGTCGACAGCACTTTACTAATTTAAATGGTCGAAATAAGGGAAAGAAAACCCAGAGTCACACGATGAAATTTTTTTTGGGGAACCCCTTTTTATCCCATCACTCGAGCCCAAATTAAACTTGGATTTATTCCAAGAGTGAGGGGAAAGGGATTTAGTCCAATTACTGAGAATCCAAGGTTGCTCTAGCAGGAACAAAACATCTCACTGGCAGAGCGCAGGGCCACCCAGGAACAAGAAAAACCGGATATTATTATCCTTTCTGCGGATAAGGGAGGAGGGGAGTTTCTAAATGGAGGTTTTTACAGAAAGAAATTTAGAGTTTTAACAAGATACGACACCTACAAAATTTTCAACACAAGATCCACACCCAAATTTAGATTTTCCTTAGATAAAGTCCTTTGGGGGGGGTTTTGTACCTTAAAATCTTTTCCGGAGTTAGCAGAAAAATGCTGGTAGAAAAACCTTAACAGCCATTTTCCTTTCCCTACCAAAGGTCACAAAGAGGGTTTCCCTCCCCCTTCCGCCCCTAGGTCGGATAGGGTCTTTAAACGAGGGGGCTTACCCATGGCGGAACCCAAACTACAACCACTGGGGGTGGCTACCCAGGATAATCCAGGATACAAAAAACCTGATTTCAACATGAGAAATTCAAATGGGATTCACCAAAACTGGGTCACTTGTGACGTTGTAGGCATACCCCCCCTTGTTTTGGGCCCTTTAAATTTTCTATTCAGTTTTTGAAAACAATATAATTTTTCGCCCATGGGTCCCCCGTTTTTCCCCCTTCTCTTGAAATATTTTTATGGCCAAGGGGAAAAAGTTTTTCTTTTTAGTGTGATAATCCTTTTTCCCCCCAAAAAGGTGGTACGGTCGTTATATAGACGACCTGTCCGGGTCTGGGGGGCGACCCGCATTTATCTCTCGATTTGTAGAGTAATTAAAATTCAAATTTTTATATTTCGTTTCACCTTTTCCCCAGAAAAAACCATCATAAATTTTTGGTGCACCTACAGGGTGGGAAAGTTTGTATTACAAGTTTCTCCTTTGGGAAAAACTTTGGGGGCAATACCCCCTAATGGCAACTTCATCCCATCCGGTCACGTAGCGGGGAAATACCCCCTAGGGGGAATTTATCGCTTCGTAGGAACTGCAGGGAGGACGAGCAGTTCAATTCCCCCATTTAGAAGAAGCAGATGGTTCGAGAAAGAGGACGGGGATTCAGAATTTGGGCAGCACCCCATCAAAAACCTGCTCGGAAAAAACCCACCCTCTTAAAAAATGGCCCTTCAAAAAAACACAACAAATAATTAATTTTCGAAAATACAAAAACCTCAGAAAACCCAATAAGTTGCAATTCAGGCAAATTGTTTCCATTATTAAAAAAATTTTAACCAGCCCTGCGAATGTGGGAAAAATTTAAACGGGAGCATCAGAATGGGTTTTAATTTTTTAAAGAAGAGCCCCTACTCGGGGCTCCCTACTCTCCCGAGTTTTTTTAATCCCCCTCCACTTTACAGTGTTCCTGTTGAAAAAATAGGGTTATCATAATGTGGAATGGGAAATCCCGGGTGCAGTTTTTGCCAAATAATTAAACTACTTTACTTCTTTTTCCACAAGTAAAAGGTTTCGCATAAAATTTCTTTAAATTTGCAATAGCAAAATTTGTAGTCTATTTGGTAAACTGACGAAATGAAAAATACAGTAGTATTTTTGCAGTTTTTGAATTTAGACACAGAGTACAAAAAGGGGTTAAATGTCAAACAGGATATTATGAAATTTTATTAGTTTTTTCCACCCACTCGATGTATTTTGTAGTGCATTTCATATGGTTTTTTAAAATTGTTCATATTTGTATCTTTTTTTTTTGATTTTCAGGGGGTTAATTCCCAACATGTCCGGTTTCCGGTATTTAAATGAACCGTCTTTCTGTTACTTTAGCTACGACTAAAAAGTTTCGGTTTGAAACGCGTCGTCTCTGTAAACGAACTTCTACATTTGCTTTTCCCCATGCATGGGCCATGTATTTTTGCATGTTTTTTTTTTGGTCTCTAATAAAATTTTTTTTTTCTTGAACATTATGGGCAGTGGGTATTGCGCGGACCTGGACTTTTTTTTGCTTTTGTGCACCACGAGGGGGGGGGGTAGTGCTTTGGGTTATCCCCCCCAGGAGCATTATATTCAGGGGGAGCATCCCTTTT
The DNA here is from genome assembly GCA_025379985.1 of Phyllomedusa bahiana. NCBI lineage: Eukaryota > Metazoa > Chordata > Amphibia > Anura > Hylidae > Phyllomedusa > Phyllomedusa bahiana. The sequence continues at coordinate 6,220 of JAODAL010055757.1, forward strand.
TTATTTTCACTTCTAATGGTAATTATGCGGTACAGGAGAGATAAAGTAATGCCGTTTTAATAAAATGGTGGTTCAAAGCTCCATTTCCGGCACTTTTTTAAAACTGGGGGTCAGCAGGTTGGGGCTCATGCTGTGGCCCGGGGCGGGGGTAGTCAATGTCCATTCAACAAAAGGTGGGGAAAGATCCTTTTTCCGGCCCTTTTTAATCTGTGTGTCAGAAGGTTTAATGGTCATTCTGCGGACAGGACAGATATGTCAATGTCCAGTTAACTAAAAAAGGGGGTTCAAAGACTCCTATTTCCGGGAATTTTTAAATCCGGGGTCTGCGGTTTGGGGCTCATGCTGTGGCCCCGGCAGGGTAGTCTATGTCCATTTTTAATAAAAATGGTGGTTTAAAGACTCCTTTTCTTGCACTTTTTAATCGTTTTGGGCAGACAGGTTTAATGGTTCTGCGGGGACAGGACGTATATCAAAGTCCGTTTAACAAAAAAGGGGGTTCAAAAACCCTATTTCCCGGGAAATTTTTTTCTGTGGGGCAGCGGTTTAATGGATTTTTGCGGGACAGGACAGATATATCAATGTCCAGTTCAACTAAAAAGGTGGGTTTAAAACTCCATTTCCCGGGAGTTTTTTAAAACCGGGGGTCATAGGTTTGGGGCTCTGCGTGGCCCAGACGGGTAAACTTTGTCCTTTTTCCAAAAAAGGGGGTTTTAAAGCTCCTTTTTGACTTTTAATTTGTGGGTGGCAGGTTTAATGGTCTTTTTGCGGTACAGGGGAGAAAAAAGCAAGTCCAGTTCCAAATGGTGGTTTACAAATCCATTTCCCGGGACTTTTTTAAATTTTGAGTCAGACAGGGTTTTTAAAGGGCTTTTGCGGGACAGGACGAATAGTCAATGTCCGTTCAACAAAATGGGGTTCAAAGACCCCCTATTTTCCCGGAAATTTTTAATTTTTGTGGGTTAGACAGGTTTAAGGCATTCGCGGTACAGGGCAGAAAAGTCAAAGTCCGTTCAACTAAAAGGGGTTTAAAGACCCATTTCCGGCACCCCTTTTTAAAAACTGGGGGTCATGCGGTTTGGGGGGTCAGCTGTGGCCCCGGCAGGGGGTCTTTTTCCATTCAACTAAAAGGGGGTTTAAAAAACTCCTTTTTCTTGCATTTTTAACTGTGGGTCAGACGGTTTTTAAGGTCATTCTGCTACGGACAGTTTTATCAATTCCATTCAACTAAAATCATGGTTCAAAAACCCTTTTCCGGCACTTTTTAAATTGGGGGTCATGCAGGTTTGGGGCTCGCTGTGGCCCCGACGGGGTAGTCTTTTTCCTGTTCAACTAAAATGGGGGTTCAAAGCTCCTTTTCTTGCACTTTTTAATCTGTGGGTCAGACGGTTTAATTGGGCATTCTGCGGTACAGGACAGATATAGTATTCCAGTTTTAACTAAAATGGTGGTTCAAAGACGCCCATTCCCGGGACTTTTTAATCTGTGGTAGACAGTTTAAATTGGTCATTCTGCGGGACAGGACAGTATATCAATGTCCAGTTCAAATAAAAGTGGTTCAAAGACCCTTTTTCTTTCACTTTTTAATCTGTGGTCAGACAGGTTTAAGGGGGCTTTGGGGACAGGGAGATATAGTCAAAGTCCAGGAAACTAAATGGTGATTGAAACACTCCTATTTCCGGGACTTTTTAAATCGGGGGTCATGCAGGTTGGGGCTCATGTGTGGACCAAGACTGGGGTAGTCAATGCCAGTGAACTAAAATGGGGTTTTAAAAGACTCCTTTTTCCCAGCACTTTTTAAACTGGGGGCATGAGGTTTTGGGGCTCCTCGTTCAGGGCAGGGATAGTCAATGTCCTTCAAAAAAATGATGGGTTTTAATCATACTGCCCTTTTGGACTTTTTTAATTTTGGGGGATGCGGTTTAGGGGCAGGTTTTGGGGCAAGACAGGGATAGGAATGCGTGTGACTTTTTTTCTTTTGGGTTTTATAAACCCAAGTGTGTTTCCTAAGATGTAGCAGGGTTCCATTTCGTTTTTGGATGTTAATTCCCCTCCCAGCCCTGTTGGGTAAAAAAGAAGGTGTTGTTCCTCTCCCCCTAGCTTTAAAAAAGTCACGCGATAATCATTTTTGACTTTTGGGAAATCGTCTTTATAATTGCCATATCGAAATGACCCCTGCGAATCAATGTAACGCTCCACTATCCTCACGTAAGAAATTTAAAAATGAACCAGAAAATCTTCCCCATGGAATTTAAGGGGGGCGAAGTTTGAGTTCGAATAGAACTTCAAACCCCAACTACAAAGTTTAGTTCTAATCGAACAGAAAATTTTTTTCTGTTCGTCAAAACTAATAACGCCAAACACAGAGTAAAAATATTAAAATTTATTGATCAGTCTTTTCCCAAAAATATGCAGAAATTTGTAGCTAATTTGAAATAAACAAAATAACTTATGTAAAATATTTATATATGAAATGAACATTAGATTTAAAAAAAGCTTTTTTCTAGCTCATCTCAAATCAATATGTGTCCCCCCTCATGCAACTTGCAGTTTCTGCTACAATTTTAAAACGGGGTGAAATTTTTCAAAGGGGAAAAGTTTTTATTCTCAGATGAAGTGACTAGCTAACCTCTTTGCTTTTTTTTAGTAAGAAATTTTTAAATCTATCCGTTGGCCACCCCTGTATATCTTTTCTTCACCCTGGTCCCAGCTCAAAAAAACATTTTATATATCAAAATGAATAAGATTTTTTGAAAGATCAAACATATACAGTATAGCAAAAAAAATTTTAATGGGGAGTATTTTGCAGGACTTGTGCTCAGTTAAAAACCCTAATTTTTACCACAGAAAAAAGGCCCAAAAAAGCAATGTCGCCAATGACAGATGAGATCCCTCATGGCTGCATGGTGAAATCCAAATTTTTTAATCAAGATGAAAGAAAACAAAAACAACGAAATTTAAAAAGACCAGGCTGGAACGAGGTAAGAAAAGAGGGAGGTAACTTTGTTTTATATTACTAGGCCAGCAGTATGCTAAATTCTTCTGAACCGGGGAACCCCCTTTAAAGATAATCAAGACATATCTTTTGATCCTTTTTCTGATCCACAAGACTGTTGCACAAAATTCTGGTCACTCACATTTGGCCCAGCACCCTTAGACCTTCCTGGAGGTCTTTTAGCTCATAGATCAACGTTTTTGTAAGACGGCGAAACACCAACAAAAGGCACTCCGACATCAGGCTTCTTTTTTAACACTGGACTCAGCCATATTTATGACTTTAGCGTGTATCAGAAACAAACACACAAATTAAACCCTTGCCGTTTGGCCACTAACTGAATGTGTAGATTTCCTCTCTACTCGTGGTCTTGACCTAACACCCAGCCCCACCAATACCCAAAGTAACAGTCACCATACCCGTACCGGCTTTCTCAAGCCTGGGGGTAAGAGGCTCCTAACCCCAAATCTCCTCTGTTGCTCCAAACTGCAGGCAGAAAACCCACACCCCCTGATCACCTGCAGTACCAGGCTTTTAAAAGGCCTCCAGAGACCTTAAAAAAGCCTGTTCGGGAACGGTCACCCACCCAAAACTATAGCCGTTCCGGGAAAAGGCAACCTATACTTAGCTGAATGGCAGCCATGCTAGCTGGATGTGTCAGCAACCTATGGAAACTGAAAAGGTTGCCTTCCCCCCCCCGAAACCAGGTCTTTGGTGGCACGTCAGCAGCAGGTATCCTGCTATTTCTCCACCTAGTGACAGAAACATGCAAACCTACATGGATGCTCTGCCATAATTATAATAATGTACACCCCCTTTTATTTTTGTAAATATTGTATTAATCTTTTCATGAAACAACACTAAATATATGACACTTTGATCTTTGATACAATATAAAACAGTCAGTGTATAGCTTGTATAACAGTGTAAATTTGTTGTGCCCTCAAAAACCACTGGCAACAAAAGTGAGTACACCCCTAAGTGAAAATGGACAAGTTGTGCCCCAAAGTGTCAATATTTTGTGTGGCCAGCACTGCCTTAATTGTCTTAAGCATGGAGTGCACTAGACCTTCACAGATTGCCACTGTAATCCTTTTCCACTCCTCCATGAGGGTGTCATGGAGCTGTTGGATGCTAGAGACCTTGCACTCCTCCGCTCTCCATTTGAGGATGCCCCAAGACTTCCATCATTAGGCTAGAGACAGCTTGCCAGTCCATATGTATCATGCAGTTATATCCAAGACTCAGTGTATAATTTTACCCGTTTAACTAAAAAAGGGGGTTCAAAAAACTCCTATTTCCCGGGAGTTTTTTTAAAACCGGGGGGCATGCAGGGTTTTGGGGGTATGCTGTGGCCCCCGGCAGGGATAGTCTTTGTCCCTTCAACAAAAAAAGGGGGTTCAAAGACTCCTTTTTCTTGCACTTTTTTAAAACTGTGGTCAACAGGTTTAATGGTCATTCTGCGGTACAGGAGAGATATAGCAATGTCCCGTTACATAAAAAGGTGGTTTACAGACTCCTTTTCCGGGACTTTTTAATCTTACAGACAGGTTTAATGGTCATTTTGCGGGACAGGACAGAAAAGTCAATGTCCAGCAACAAAAAAGGTGGTTTAAAGAATCCTATTTTCCGGCACTTTTTCGTGGGTTTGACGGTTAATGGTCATTCTGCGGACGGAAGATATAGTCAAGTCCTTAAATAAAATGGTGGTTCAAAGACCCCCATTTCCGGGACTTTTTAAATCTGGGGGGGCATGCGGTTTGGGGGTCATCTGTGGCCCCGGAAGGGGGTTTTTAAAGTCCAGTTCAACTAAAATGGTGGTTAAAAACTCCTTTTCTTGCACTTTTTAAACTGTGGGTCGCCCGGTTTTAAAGGTCATTCTGCGGTCAGGGGCAGATATGTAATGTCCTTTTTAACTAAAATGGGGGTTAAAGACTCCTATTTCCGGCAGTTTTTAAAAAGGGGGGCATAGGTTTGGGGGCTCATGCGTGGCCCAGGACAGGGGATGTCTTTGTCCAGTTCAAAAAAAAAGGGGTTCAAAGGGCCCTTTTTCTTGCACTTTTTAATCTGGGGCAGACAGGGGTTTAATGTCATTCTCGTACGGCAGATATAGTCAATGCCATTACACAAAAGGTGGTTCCCGATCCCATTTCCGGCATTTTTTTTCTGGAGTCAGACGGTTTTAAAGGGCATTTTGGGGGGACAGGACAGATATATCAATGTCCCTTAATAAAATGGTGGGTTTAAAGACTCCCCATTTCCGGCACTTTTTAATCTGTGGGTTTTACAGGGTTTAATGGCTTCTGCGGTAAACCAAAATTTGCAATGTCCTTCAAAAAAAATGGGGGTTCAAAGAACCCCATTTCCGGCCTTTTTTTAAAACTGGGGGGCTGCAGGTTTGGGGCTCATGCTGGGGGCCCAGGGGCAGGGAAAAGTTATTCCATTCAACTAAAATGGTGGTTCAAAAAAACCCTTTTTCTTTCCTTTTAAACTGGGGTCAGACGGTTTAATGGGCATTCTGCGGTACAGGACAATATGTCAAGTCCAGTTCAAATAAAATGTGGTTAAAACCCTAAATTCCCGGGACTTTTTTAAAATGTGGGTCAAAGGTTTTAAAGGTCATTTGCGGTACAGACAGATATAGTCAATGTCCTTTTAACTAAAAGGTGGTTCAAAAACTCCTATTTCCCGGACTTTTTAAAACTGGGGGGCATCAGGTTTTGGGGCCCCGCTGTGGCCCAGGACAGGGATATTTTGTCCTGTTCAACTAAAAAGGTGGTTTAAAGACTCCCTTTTTCTTACTTTTTTAAACTGTGGGGCAAAAGGTTTAATGGTCATTCTGGTACGGGCGAATTTTCAATGTCCAGTTCAACTAAAATGTGGGTTTAAAGACGCCTATTTCCGGGACTTTTTAATCTGTGGGGCAGCAGGTTTAATGGGCATTTGGGTACAGGCAAAATTTCCAATGTCCAGTTCAACTAAAATAGTGGTTCAAAGACTCCTTTTTCTTTCACTTTTTAATCTGTGGGTCAGACAGGTTTAAAGGTCATTCTGAGGTACAGGACAGATATAGTCAATGTCCAGTGAAACTAAAATGGTGATTGAAACACTCCTATTTCCGGCACTTTTTAAATCTGGGGGTCATGCAGGTTTGGGGCTCATGCTGTGGACCAAGACATGGATAGTCAATGTCCAGTGAAACTAAAATGGTGGTTCAAAGACTCCTTTTTCCAGCACTTTTTAATCTGGGGTCATGCAGGTTTGGGGCTCATGCTGCGTTCCAGGACAGGGATAGTCAATGTCCAGTTCAAGTAAAATGATGGTTCTAATCATACTGCCTTCTGGCACTTTTTAATTTGTGGGTGATGCAGGTTTAAGGGTCAGGCTGTGGTGCAAGACAGGGATAGTGAATGGTGTGTGACTTTTTTTCTGTGGCTTTTATAACCTAAGTGTGTTGCCTAAGATGTAGCAGGTATCCATTTGACTGTTGTGGATGTTAATTCCAGCTTCTCCAGCCCTGTTTGTGTGTAAGAATGAAGGTGTTGTTCCTCTCCCATAGACTTTAATAGTCATCGTCGATAATCTATTATCGACTATCGGATATCGTCTTGATAATTGCCGATATCGACTATCGACCCGATGACGATAGTCAATGTAATCGCTCATCACTACTCCTCACCTGTATAGATATAAAAATGAACCAGAACATCTTCTCCCATGGAATTTAATGGGGTTCGAAGTTTGAGTTCGAATAGAACTTCAAACCGAACTCACAAAAGTTCTAGGTTCTAATCGAACTAGAACTTTTTACTGTTCGCTCAATACTAATAACTGCCAAATCACAGAGTAAAAATATTAATTCATTAGATCAGTCTTATCCAATAATATAGCAGAATATCAGTAGCTCAATTTGAGATAAACAAAATATACTTAGAGATCATATATGTTTATATATAAACATTTGATTTAAGGAAGCTTTATCGCTAGCTCATCTACAAATCAATATGTGTCCACCTACATGCAACTTGCAGTTTCTGCTACAATCTGAAAACTGGGTGAAACTTTATCTAAAGGGTAAAGTTTTTGATTCTCATGATGTAAGTGACGTAGCTATACCTCTTTTGTCTGGTTTTTAGTAAAGCAATTTTAAATCTATACCGTGGCCAGTCCTGTGATATCTATTTCTTCATCCTGTGTACCAGCTCAATAAAACCATTCTTATATATCAAAATAGAATAAGACTTTTTGAAAGATCAAACATATACAGTATAGCAATATAATTTAATATGGAGTAGCTTTTGCAGGACTTGTGCTCAGTTAAACCATAATTTTTACCACAGAAGTAAGTGCTCAGAAATGCAATGTCAGCCAATGACAGATGAGATCCATCAGTGGCTGCAGTGGTGAAGTCCAATTTGAATCAAGACTGAAAGAAAACAGAAGATCAACAGAGAATTAAAATGACACAGGGCTGGAACTGAGGTAAGAACAGAGGGAGCGTAACTTTGTTTTATATTACTAGGCCAGCAGTATGCTAAATTCTTCTTAACCGGGCAACCCCTTAAAGATATACAAGACATATCTTTTGATCCTTTTTCTGACTCCACAAGACTGTTGCACAAAATTCTGGTCACTCACATTTGGCCAGCATCTTAGACCTTCCTGGAGGTCTTTTAACTCATAGATCAACGTTTTTTGTAAGACGGCTGAAACACCAACATATGGCACTCCGACATCAGGCTTCTGTTTAACACTGTACTCAGCCATATTTATGACTTTAGCGTGTATCAGAAACAAACACACAAATTAAACCCTTGCCGTTTGGCCACTAACTGAATGTGTAGATTTCCTCTCTACTCGTGGTCTTGACCTAACACCCAGCCCCACCAATACCCAGCAGTACAGTCACCATACCCGGTACCGGCTTTCTCAAGCCTGGGGGTAAGAGGCTCCTAACACCATCTCCTCTGTTGCTCCAAACTGCAGGCAGCAACCACACCCCCTGATCACCTGCAGTACCAGGCTTTTAAAAGGCCTCCAGAGACCTTCAAAAAGCCTGTTCTGGAACGGTCACCCACCCAAAACTATAGCCGTTCCGGGAAAGGCAACCTATACTTAGCTGAATGGCAGCCATGCTAGCTGGATGTGTCAGCAACCTATGGAAACTGAAAAGGTTGCCTTCCCCCACCGAAACCAGGTCTTTGGTGGCACGTCAGCAGCAGGTATCCTGCTATACTCCACCTAGTGACAGAAACATGCAACCACCTATGGATGCTCTGCCATAATTATAATAATGTACACCCCTTATATTTTTGTAAATATTGTATTATATCTTTTCATGAAACTACACTAAATATATGACACTTTGATCTTTGATACAATATAAAACAGTCAGTGTATAGCTTGTATAACAGTGTAAATTTGTTGTGCCCTCAAAAACCACTGGCAACAAAAGTGAGTACACCCCTAAGTGAAAATGGACAAGTTGTGCCCAAAGTGTCAATATTTTGTGTGGCCAGCACTGCCTTAATTGTCTTAAGCATGGAGTGCACTAGACCTTCACAGATTGCCACTGTAATCCTTTTCCACTCCTTCATGAGGGTGTCATGGAGCTGTTGGATGCTAGAGACCTTGCACTCCTCCGCTCTCCATTTGAGGATGCCCCAAAGATGTTCAATAGCATTTAGGTCTAGAGACAGGCTTGGCCAGTCCATATGTATGCATGCAGTTATATGCCAAGACTCAGTGGTATAATTTCACCATTAAACTTCCTTTATTGCATAAAAAACATTGCCATACTATTTTAGTTTTAGACTTCTGTTATACAAAAAGTTACAACCGTAACAATAGTTGTGTGTCACAACACTGGTAGGCATTACCTTAGACAAGCGCTCTGCAAGGCGTCAGATAGATAGATAGGAGTAACTTAGACAACCGTGCCGGACGCCGCAAGTGTGCAATGTTTCAGAGGATAATGCCTCCTTTTTTCAAGCAAGATAGAAGGAAGATTAATGGTGAAATTATACCACTGAGTCTTGGCATATAACTGCATGCATACATATGGACTTTGGGAAAAGTGGGGAGCTCTTTCCTATTACAAGACTCATATATCTGTGTGTTCACATTCTTACGGAATAGCGGTAATTCTTTGATTATTAGGCTTGGCCAGTCCAGCACTGTTACCCTCATTTTCTTTAGCAAGGCAGTGGTCACCTTGGAGGTGTGTTTTATGTCGTTATCATGTTGGAGTAATGCCCTACAGCCCAGTTTCCGAAGGGAGGGGATCATGCTCTGCTTCATTATGTCACATTATGTATCTACAGCAAATGGGAACTTCCATGGGGTCCAGATGTGCGCCCCAATATGCAAATCTCTTTATGGCGGCACTGGAAGGAGCATATTTATCAACATGCACCACCAAATCCATGATGTACCTCCGTTATATTGATGATATCATTGTCATCTGGACTGCGAGCGAGGAGGCCCTAATTCAATTCCATAATGACTTCAATAACTTTCACCCCACCATTAACCTTAAACTTACCTATTCAGAGAGCAAAATCCACTTTCTGGATACTACAATACACATCAAAGACCACCGGCTACTCACATCAGTATACCACAAACCGACAGACAGAACGGCCTACCTCAGGAATGACAGCTTCCACAACAAGCACACAAAACAGTTTATTATATACAGCCAGGCTATACGGTACAATCGTATTTGCTCCGACAAAGCAGACCTGGACAAGCACCTTCTGGATCTGAGGACAAAATTTCTCAAACTTGGATACAGACCAAAATAGACTGACAACCAAATCAGCAAAGCGGCCGCCATCAACAGAGACAGTCTGCTCACATACAAAGAGACCCAGAAGGAAGAACGAGTGCCCCTAGTTGTCACCTACAACCCACAGCTGAAGATCCTACGAAATGTTGCCAAGGAAATTGAACCTGTGCTACATAGGGACAACAGACTCAAAGACATATTCCCAGTCCCCCCTTTCGACAACCACCAAACCTGCGGCGCATTATTGTCCGGAGCGCTCTGAAGGCCCCAACTGAAAATGGCACCTCACCCTGCCTGCAGAACAGGTGCAAGACCTGCATGCACATCCACACTGCTGACAGTGTACCTGTCCCACAGTCCCAGCAGGTGCACAGAATTAGGGGGACATTTTCCTGCAGGTCTAGCAATGTGGTGTATCTGATTATGTGTATGCAATGTCCTACCACAGGCCTCTATGTGGGGGAAACAGGGCAGAGACTCAGCCAGCATATGAATTCACACAGATTCACCATTAACAACAACAGAACTGATCTGCCAGTGGCCGCACATTTCTCTGGAGAAAATCATACCATGGAAGATTTACAGGTAACGGTCTTAATGGGAGATTTTAAGACTCAAAGGGAGAGGAAGAAATGGGAATATAAATTAATGCAAAAATTTAAAACTCTGCAAAATGGGTTAAATATTCATGCCAGCTTCATGTCAAGCTATGTGTGAACTGTGAGTGCAACAAATCTCCCCTGATTGCACATAGATAAGAGAAATAATTACTGATCACTCCCTTCATGCCTCACAAGTTTCCAGACTGTTTAATTCTTGACAGGTTGTAAATAACCGCTGTACCTATATTTCGCATTTTGTTATTTTTAAGAATTCTAAGATCCTTTGAAGATCCATGTCTTGTGTGTATAAAAAGTCGGTGTATTTTCAGTTTGTTGTATAACATCAGTCTGAAGAAGAGAGCTAGTCCTCTCGAAAGCTCACTATCAAATATACTCAGTTAGCCTCTAAAAGGTATCGCCTGATTTCTTCACAATTCTACTACTTTATATGGCTAACACGGTACAACATTATACTACTCATTATGTCACAGTACAAGTTGGCATTAATGGTTCCCTCATTGAACTGTAGCTCCCCACAGCTGGCAGCATTCAGGCAGCCCCAAACTATGACACTCCGACCACAATGCTCGACTGTAGACAAGACACATTTGGCTTTGTACTCCTCACGTGGTTGCTGAAACACATGCTTGACACCATCTGAACCAAATAAGTTTTTCTTGGTCTCATCAGACCACAGGACATGGTTCCAGTAATCCATGTCCGTAGTCTGCTCGTCTCCAGCAAACTGTTCACCAAACCTACACTGTTATAAAAAAAAAAAAAAAAAAAAAAAAAAAATATATAATATTATAAATAATATATAATATATATATAATATATATATATATATATATATATAATATATATATATTATATATATATATATATATATACAGGATGCAACAACAAGGAAGTTACTGTAGTATTAAGTTTTTTTTTTGAGAGAGGTACGTCATGAAGCTACCATTACAATACAATTTATTGGTATAGCATATCAGTAAGACATTCATTATATTCTACAGAACAATATATGTGTTTTCTCTATTTACAAAATTGCTTTAACTAATGTCTACAAGGCAAAGCCAACACAATATTTAATCTACTCAGTCAAGTAGCACTCCGCTCTAACCTTTCTTTTTATTGGTCTTTTCCTATTGTTCTCAGACACCACACTACTTTTGTTTTGTGCCAAACTGTCAGTTGTCGTGAATGTAGTAAAAAGTAGTACTACTATTTTACCAGTACCGTGGGGGATAACATTTAATTTCAATATAATGAATGTGAATTGAGAATTCTGCTTGAATCTAAAGACTATTTAATTGAAATGAATAGACTCAATATAGGAAACCCAATAAGGCAGAATCTATTTGGTTGAAAGCACTTGAGACTTAAAAATAGAAAAGAATAAATTCACTGCATAGACTGTTTTTAATATAACGTGCAGATTTTGAACTGTTTTCATATTTCACATCCTGAAGACATACCAGTATTAGATGTAATTTTTTTCTCACTTTGAGTTCATATATCCACTAATCTAATCAGATATACAGTACGCTAAACACGAAATTTACAACACGTAACAGAATGATGGCTATCTGTCTTAGATATATATATTTTTTTACATGATAACACATGTCACAGAAAATTCATGTAACAATAAAACCAGTGCATAATAAATATACAGCACCAAAAATGGTGGTATGAATTGAAAATTGACCACGGTATTTATTAAGGCGTCTAATAAAAATAACACCATAAGCTGGATGTATATCATCAAACATAATACCATCAGGGATACAAATAGTCACACAGAAACTATACAAATTACAGCACCTTACCCAATAAGGCTGAGCACCAAGTCTTCCAATTTGCACCGTAACAAAAAGGAGGAAGCAAGTTCCTCCCACACTGGTCATCACTATAGAGAACTGCTTCACTATGAACATTCGGATCTACCTCTGTGTAGTTTTGTTTTGGTCAAACAAGGTACATATTCATCTTGATACTCACCCCGCTTCCAGGGTTAATGCTGCTGGCGGTTTTCCCCAATGTTTGTTTATCACCTGTTGCTTTAATCAGAGTGCAACTCCTGCATCCGGCTGATTCAGAATTATGCCAAGTATTAGCATAATTGGTCAATATTTACTTAAACATTATTTTTTTATGTTTTATTGTGATTTTTTTCTTCAAATAACCAATGCCTGTATGGGTGCAAAATTGTTGCCATCTTTAGCCAATATATACAGTCATATGAAAAAGTTTGGGCACCCCTATTAATCTTAATCATTTTTAGTTCTAAATATTTGGGTGTTTGCAACAGCCATTTCAATTTGATATATCTAATAACTGATGGACACAGTAATATTTCCGGATTGAAATGAGGTTTATTGTACTAACACAAAATGTGCAATATTAGTTATTAGATATATCAAATTGAAATGGCTGTTGCAAATACCCAAATATTTAGAACTAAAAATGATTTAGATTAATAGGGGTGCCCAAACTTTTTCATATGACTGTACATGGCATTGTAGGAACATATCCACTATGTCAGGACAACAGCATACCAAAAGAAGCAAGTAGTTGAACATTAAGCAGTTTTTATGACATATTCAAAGTGAGCTCTATGGGCCACATGTATGAAAACTGCCTAGGTCTAAAACCCTCTCTGAGTCCACATGTCACTGTGTCTCTCCCTATCAGTCTTATTTTGTAAGAGCTGTATACATACCACAGGCTGCATTCAATCTAGACTGAGCAACTGAACTCTTCTCCTGTCACAGCTGGAGATGTGTTACAGCTTTCTTCGAACAGCACAGATCACCCTTCTATGCAGGAGATTTAGGCACCGGGACAAAACTGTTATGTTTTCTCATTGTAGAATCTGTTGCAGTCTGTTTCTGCTGGGTGTGGAGAGAGAAAATGCTACGGCCCCTAACTCTGAGTCAGGCAGGATCGAAACAAATTGTGCTATTTCCTGATTGTGTAAGCCCTTCAGTGTAATTCTGTTTCTTCTGCCTGTATAAAGTGAAAATGTGAACATCCCTTACTCTGAGTGACAGACACAGCTCCGTGAATCGACCGGGGGCTGTACAGAATGTAAATGAGCTCTCAGCTAGTGAAATGCAAGGAGGAGGGATCCAGAGGGATTCGCCCAGCAAAACAAAAACACAAGATAAGGAATACTGTGAATACAAGACATCCAATTGCAAAGGTGCTTGTCTTCACTGTCCCTTTATTCTGAAGACCATTTAATGAAATGATAAAACCCCTTTAAGGATAACCAAGTCAATGTTTTGGAGTGGCCATTACAAAGCCCTGATCTCAATTCAATTGAAAACTTATGAGAAAAGCTGAAAAGGCAGCTGCAAGCAAGGCACCCTACAAGAACGCCTGCACCTCAAGAACATCTCCAGAATCCGTCCGTTTCTCATTATAGACCTAGAGAACATGGCTGCGCAAATGTTGGGGATGAAAGGACGCCAGACCCACGCCCACAGCCCTGTACATACATGTCGCCCTATAAGTTTCCTGCAATCAAATTAACTGTCAAGGATTGAAGACACCATCTGAAGGAAGCTCATTATCCTGTGACTATTTAAAGGGAGTATAAAATTTACTTTACAAAGTGCACCTTGGTTGAACTCCCTATCAACAACCCAGGTCCTCGTTTTTTTTACCTGGTGAGATTCCTTATTTTAGAAGTGTCCAGTGGGAAAAAAATGGCAGATACCATTGATCCTTTTTAGAGCTGTCAAGTAGTCTCAAAAATATGGGAATCTAGTAAGAGAACAAAGAGTTACTTTTAATAACTATATTTACAATTTTGCCATAGGCAAACTTAAACTCTATCAGTTCTCAGTCTATAAAGCACTAAAACTTAACTTTCATTATATACAACACTTAACCTCTATAACACACTGTTAAAAAACCTGATTTCTAATCTCTTAATTTGTCTCATAAATTTATCCCTTTATAATTGTGAAAGAATAGCTCCTTTTCTATTATCAAATCTGGTGGAACACCACCTATTATATCAGTAGGGAAACCCTATATATACAGTGATTTGCTAAGTGCAAAAAGGAATCCAAAAACATCTTACTTGGGTAATCATCCCAAGCATTGTGTGATCTTGAACAATTACAGATCGAAAGTGAAGGGGTCCCATAATTTTAGATATACCCTTGACTAACTTGAAAAAAAAATCTAGGAATACACATCCAATATCACAATACAATTTGTTGGATATGTTTGTGGAAGTAGTAACGCAAGATATAAAGAAACTAGCACTTAGATGACAACCATCTTCTTTAAATTTAAAATGGGATGAACAGCTAGCTATTGCAGAATTACAGTCTAACAGGGAGATAGTAATCAAGCCCAGTAACAAGGGTGGGAATGTTGTCATCTTAATTAAAAGTGATTATAGAGTAATGGTTAAGAGAATACTTGATGATTCAGAAACATATGAAAGGCTTTCAAAAGATCCTACCAATGAGTATTTGAAGGCACTAAAAAGGATTTTGGACCTGGGAATTGAGAAAAAACTAATTACTGAGGATGAGAAGAAATTTATGTTAAATGTGAACCCCACCATTGCTACCTTTAATGCATTACTAGTGATGAGCGATTACGTTGACTATCGTCATCGGGTCGATAGTCGATATCGTCAAATATCAAGACGATTTCCGATAGTCGATAATAGATTATCGACGATGACCATTAAAGTCTATGGGAGAGGAACAACACTTTCATTCTTACACCCAAACAGGGCTGGAGAAGCTGGAATTAACATCTACAACAGTCAAATGGATACCTGCTACATCTTAGGCAACACACTTAGGTTATAAAAGCCACAGAAAAAAAGTCACACAGCATTCACTATCCCTGTCTTGTACCACAGCATGACCCTAAAACCTGCATGACCCACAAATTAAAAAGTGCCAGAAGGCAGTATTATTTGAACCATCATTTTACTTGAACTGGACATTGACTATGCCTGTCCTGGAACGCAGCATGACCCTTAAACCTATCTGACCCCCAGATTAAAAAAGTGCCGGAAAAAGGAGTCTTTTAACCACCATTTTAGTTGAACTGGACATTGACTATACCTTTCCTGGGCCACAGCATGAGCCCCAAAACTGCATAACCCCCAGATTAAAAAAGTGCCTGAAAAAAGGAGTCTTTCAACCACCATTTCAGTTGAACTGGACATTTATATCTGTCCTGTACCGCAGTATGACCCTTTAACCTGTCTGACCCACAGTTTAAAATGTGCTGGGAAAAGGAGTCTTTCAACCACCATTTTAGTTGAACTGGACATTGTCTATACCTGTCCTGGACCGCAGTATGACCATTATATCTGTCTGACCACAGATTAAAAGTGCCTGAAAAAGGAGTCTTTCAACCACCATTTTAGTTGAACTGGACATATGACTATACTTGTTCTGTACCACAGTATGACCATTAAACCTGTCTGACCCACAGATTAAAAAGTGCCAGGAAAAGGAGTCTTTCAACCACCATTTTAGTTTCACTGGACATTGACTATACCTGTCCTGGGTAACCTTCATCTGTTCAAGTCTTCCTTTACCTCCCTTGTACCCTTAGAGGAATATTTATACCAGCTATTTTTTTCATCAAGTTTTTTTTTAGTTTTTAATTCTAGAAAAAACATTTTTAAAAAAGGGGGAATCCCCCACTTTTGTTTTTCTTTTTTTTTTAAATTTTATTTAAAAGGGTTGTTCCCCTTTGGAAATTGTAGCTAATTTTAAAAATCTTGCAAAAAAAAGTCACTGTGTTTTGACAGCCCACACCCCTTAGCCAATTTGACATTGTTAAGAACAAATGTTTGTTTTAAAACCACTTTTTTTGAAAAGGGCTTGTTTATCCGCTTTCACAGCAAAATGCCCCCAAAAAAATTTAAAACATGACCCTGAGCCACTTTTTTCAATTGAGAAGAATAAATGCTGTTTTAAAAAAAAAATTTTTTAGAATAACCTGTATATTGCGGCATTTTAAAACAGCAGACCCAAAAAAATTAAAAAATGACTTCCCCACTGTTAAAAAATTTTGAGGAGAAATCCACTAAAACCATTTCTTTTTCCAAAACCCTGACTATTTCTTAAAATCACGCAACATACCCAAAAAATTTTTTAAAAATGATTTCTCCGTCACTATTAAAAATTGTGAGGGGGAAATGCCACTTAAAGCCACATTTCTTTTTAAAGGGTCTGATTATAGCTGTACCCACAGCAACTGACCCAAAAAATTATAAATAGACTTTTAAGCCATATTAAAAAAAGTATGAGAAATCCACTTAAAAACAACATTTCGTTCCAAAGGACCATGATTAAGTGATCTCACACAACATGACCCAAAAATGTAAAATATTTTCCCACTAATAAAAATTTTGATGGCGAAATGCCACTTAAAGCACTTTCTGGTCCAAAGGACCTTAATTATAGCTTTATCTCACAGCAACATGACCTCAAAACCATTGACAAACAAAAATTCTAAAAAAAGGAGTAAATTGGAAAATGATTTTGCATAAATCTTTTTGTCTTTTACAGCCCCACCCCCAAAACCACAAAATGATCTTTTGGGAAATGAGAATAAAAATTGCAGAAGAAATGATCATTTTAAAAAACTTTTTTTAAGAGGACCATTTTTTGTTTTAAAGGAATGTAAAAAAAACCGCAACTAATCGGGGACCTCGGCAATTGGGGCCAAACATCAACAGAGATCCTGCCCGATTCATCTTTTTGAAAGCAAACTATCCACATTACTGTGGAAAGCCGATCGTTTTTTCGTAAATCCTCACTTTGCGAAGGTCCGCCAATAGGCGGGCTGCTGGAGGACAACACCTCTTTTGGGATGGGGGGAGCACTCGGGCCCTTCATCCTTTTTGGATACCCAAAAATCGACTGGGGCCGGGGAAAAATCCAAAAACATTTGGGGTTGTAGCAGAAAGTCGTGCCCCAGATCTTAAGCGGTCTCTGTGTGTTGTATGTGTGCCCGCATTAAAGCTTGGTGAGGTGGTAAATAAAGATTGCCCGAGTTTACCCCTTAGGCTTCTGCCGCATTGCCTTTTCTGCTTTTCCCGCGCCGGTATTTGGGGCCCCAAC
>JAODAL010055758.1:0-23730 GCA_025379985.1 Phyllomedusa bahiana
CACACTCAAAGAAATGCTGGACCAATAATCATATGAATTTTCCCCTTACCCTTTCATTTTTTATTTGGAGGGGTTGTGTTAAAAATGCAAGGGGGGCAACCAAGGGGGGGGGTGATGAATTCAAAGCTAGGGACGGGTCAAAGGGGTTTTAAATACTTACCCCCCAGAAACAACAAAAAAAAGTATAAAAGGGTAAATTACTCTTTTGCAATCAAAGAGGTTTAAATTAACCGAGATCCCTTAAAAGGTATAGTGAAAAATTAAGCCCACCCCCATCATGATTTCCCCCGTAATATGAGGGTTATGAGATTGTAAAAAAATCCTTTTGATGCCTCTGCAGGGATACTTGAGGGGACCTGGCGGATTGGTCAACTTCTCCTTACCTCAAAGGCTCTGGGAGGGGGCCCGGGGTTGCTTGGTTACCCCCCTGGAGAAAAGCCGACGTGGTTCAGTGGTTAAAACCCCCGCTACCTGTTCCCCCTTCTGTCTATAACTTTTTCTTTTTTAGGGAAGAGCAAAATCCCCCATTCCTTTCCCTATGGGGGGAGGTTAAAAATTTTATTTTTTGGGGGGGATTGTCAAGTTGTAATTTAAAAGGAAAAAAAACATAAAAAGTTTTTTTACATTAATTTTTAAGTATCAGATGTTTGTTAAACGATTTTTACGCTATCATCTTATGAATATCAGAATCTTCAACAGCTTTCCTTGGAAGATGTTTGTTTTAAAGCAAGAAGTAAGGGACTTCCCCTTCCCCAGATAAACAGGGGAGGCTTGGAATGTATCATTCAGCTAATGTTTCATCTTACAGCAAATTTAACTGTCTTAGCGACCACCAAATTTAAAATTTTGTGGTATAGAATATCATGTGATTAAAAAGTTCATTGGAATTTTAATTTTCTTTTTTTTAAATTCAGATTACATTCCGAAAAGGAAGGGCGGTCGTTTTTCTGAGCTCTGGCTCCGAAGTTAATAATAATTAATTCGGGGGGGCATTTAAAAGTATAAGGGTGGAAAAAAAGAAAGATACCCCACCTATTTTTATCCTCTTGGGAAGGGGCGAGGAGGAACTGTGGGTGAGGTTGGATTAACCACTGAAGAAAAATTTGGGGGAGGTTCGTTACTGAGATTTCCCCCCTGACCCCGCGATACAGGCCCATGGGCCTGCAACCCCACGAAAGGGCTTGCTGTTTTTGCCCGCAGGAAGGAGCACCTTTCTGACCTCTACCTCCATGTCACACCCCTCTTTGCTTGCTTCCCCCTGCATTTCGCTCCAGTTCAGAAAGATAAAAAAATAAAAAGGGAGGGAAAAGTTTTTGACGTCTTTATTGAAATACGCAAACACGTATTTAAATCCCTAATTTCCCACAGCCCAAATAGGATTAGAAAATGAATTGTTTTTTTAGCGGGAAAACCTGTGAAATGGGTCTTTGAAAGAACCTAAAAACAAATCAACAGGGGTTTTCCCTTTAGTCCCCGGGGTTTTTTCAATGCCCGTTTGGTAGGAAAAGATAGTTTTAAAAAACTTAATTTACGGAAAGGGTTTGTGGAAACCCCCGGACTCACCCCCCAACGGGTTTTTTAAGCCAGAGGGGAACGGGGCCCAAGTAGGGTTCCGGTTTTTTCCCAGAGGCCCCCCCGGGAAGCGGGTGGCTTGCTGCGGTAGGGTTTCTACCGGTCGTTTCCCCGACGTGACCCTTTCCCCTTTCGGTTGGAGCCAAAGGTTTTTTCGTTGGGACCAAAAACGTTTAAAGCAGGCTCGTAATTTGGGGACAGGAGAAGGGCCGGGGAAAGGGTGCAAAGGTTTTGGGAAAAGGGGCGGGGGCAGAAGGCCGGTACCAGTAAAAGGAAAAAACTCTTAGGAAGCTTACCCCCTTTCCCGGCAAAGGGGACTATCGATTCGGCAAAGGTGGTGGGGAAGTGGGAGGGGAAAAAAAAGGGGCCGTGCCCCGGGGAAACCCAAACCGGCGCACTGTTTCCCCTTTTAAATTTTTTTCCCGGCCCCCTGCCCGCGCGCGGCACTAGAGGGCCCGTTTCACCCCGGAAGGGCAGAGGAGCGCGGCCAGGAAGGGGCCAATGGAGCGTGGACAATTTAAAAAAAATTTTTTTCCCCTGACGGCCCGGTTTGGGGGGCCCCAGCGCGGGGGCGGGAACCCCCCGCCCAAAAGGGGGGTGCGGGGTTCGGGGGTGCCCGCAACCCCCACAAGAGGGTTTGAAAGGGGGGCCGAAAAATAACCCCCCCCCCCTTAAAGGCCTCCCCCTTTTGGCCCCCCCATACAAATTAGAAAAAGAGACCCCCATCCCGGAAGTTTTTCCTCCCGGGTCCCGACCTTTTTTCCCTGGCCCCAAACCCCCTTTAAATTTCCACCAAAAAAAAACGTCTTTCCCCCAAAACCTCTTAGTGGCCAAAAAACTCTTTGACGGAAAAATATTGGGGGTTGGGAAACAGTAGGGGACGGGGGAAACCCCCGGGACGAGAGAAGCGGTTATGGGTGACGGCTTAGTTAGGGAGGACATTGGGAAGGAGTTGGGAGGGCATGGTCGGAGGGAGCCGGAGCGTAGAGGCCACCGGATTAATGCGTCAGGGAATTTCAAGCGGACACTAATAAACCGCGGGAACGAGCTTGTAGGCTGGGGATTTTAAAAGGATATATTGGCAGACAGCCACACCTATCTGGGACAAAGGAGGAGGGGGTCTTTTTTTTTAGTACGCTGTGGTCTTTATACACGGCGTCCGGGACACTGATGCATGGGACTGGGGTCTCCTCCAGGTAGTGGATAGGTCACGGACACGGAATGTCCACAGCAAGGGACCATCGGAGGGGCAGAGGGCCAGTGGCAAGGGGTGGGCTGGGGAGATGCGACAAAGACAATGGAGAGGGGGCTGCCCAGCAGAATCAGAGTCAGGGAATTATATGAAATTGCCGCTCCAGGTGGAGTCAGACTAGGACAGATCATTTAGTTTTGGGCAGGAAGTGAAGTGGGGGAATAAGTACCTCTAGGACTGTTTCCACATCCTCATCACTTGTCCACCAATTCGGATTATCTTTGGGGTCGGTGAGCACAGAGGCAGACGCTCCTGTTACCACTTGCCCGCTAGCACGAGCTAGAGGGTCGCCAAAATCTCGAGGAGAAAATGGAACGTCCACGGTGTGACTATGTGTAATGGGGTATCCTCCAAGCCAGACGGAAAATGTGTTCAAAAAAAATTTGGCGTGCGAGCGCAGAGGAAGGACCCGGCAAGGGGACAAAATGAGGCCCATCTTGGGAAAACGGTCAGTGATAACCCAAATGGCACCGTATTTTCCTTTCAGAGGCGCGGTAAGTCAGTTATGAGTCCATGGCAATATGGCTTCCAGGAAAAGTAGGCACCGGCAGAGGTTGGAGTAGTTCCCGCAGGTCTTTGAGAGGTGATTATTGCGGGCACAGGTGGTGAGGCCCAAAAAATTCTTTACATCGTTAACTGAGTCCAGGCACTCTCTTGAAGGTTGCTTGTTTTTTTGTAAGGGCACACAAATTGGTGATTACCAACGTTGAAACGTGACGGGATGTATTGTCGGTAGTAATTTGCGAAACCCAGGAACGGTTGTATAGCCCGGGGCCAGGCCAACTGGTCGGGGCCCACATTGTAGGGAGGCAGGAGGTTTGGTGGGGTCCATCAGCAGACCGTACTCATAGATTAGTATTCCATGAAACGGGAGGCTGGGTTGGTGAAATAGGACTTTTCCAGTTTAGATATAGATGGTTCTAGCGCAGGAGGTCTAGGACCCTGAGATCTTCCCATGTAACTGGTGGGACTCCCAGACTCGGGTGAGAAAACCAGGGATATAATTAAGTAGACCATAATAGGCATATTAGGAGGTCTTGAAAATTTCATTGACAAATTCTCGGAAGTCCGGCCGGAGCGTTGCATAAGACGAAGGGCATTACCAGATATCAAAGTGGCCCATCGAGGATTGAAGGCGTTTCCATCTCGTCGCTTTTCCCGGATCACGTATCAGATTATCTATGCCCACTACGCAAGTCCAATTTTAGGAATAAAGGACCTTGGCCCCCCCGGAGGCGGTCAAATAGTTAGTGATTAACGGCAGAGGGTCCGGTTCTTGATGGTGATCTTATTTAGACCCACGGTATGTTTCAATGCTCGGTCTCAGGGATCCATTTTATTTCCACAAAGAAAAATCGGCCACCGCGCGGAGAAGTAGATTTACGGATTAAAACCTTCGTAAGTTTTCTTCTAACATAGGCGACATCCGCCAGATGTTAAGGGGTCGGGAGACGCGGGTAGACCTTCCCGGGGAGGATGGTTTCCCGGGTAGCAGGTTCTATGGGGCAATTCATTATGGGCGATGAGGAGGAAGTGAGTCTCAGTCTGCTCCGGAAAAAACAATCAACAACTTGGAAGTCTGTAAGGTTGCGGCTTAACAGGTAGGGCTTGGGGAGGACTGGAGGAGGGATGGAGGCCGAACACTGGGGAGGTGCGGAGAAAGAAACGATGACTGGCGTCCGGGCCCAACGCAAAACTTCGGCCCGTCTTCCAATCCCATGCATTTGGGGGCGTGACGCTGTAGCAAGGAAGCCCTCAAGTAGACAGCCGAAGGATGGAAGGGGGTGGAAACACAAAGGGAACGTGATCCTTTCCAAGTGCAGGGTCTTATTTGTAGGACCACTGGTATCAGTCCGGTAGTGGATGCGCATGCTTAATCAGTCTCACCAGAGGGGAGATGGACCAAGGGTGTGGTTCTAGGCGGTCTCACAGAGAGACGATACTGGTACACAACGAAGCATCCATAAACAAACGCTCCACAAGCCGATCCGACTCCAGGTAGGCCGACACTCGGAACGAAGATTCGGATATTGGACGTAACAAGAGATGGCAGCATGAGCGTGGAGAGGGATGACTCACAACTCAGGGGACGGCCTTCCCACCGAATCCTAGGTTGTGTTGCGTTTCCGGACGTTTGCGAAGAAAGTGGGCAAAACCCTACGGAAGTGTTGGGGATGCCGAACAGTAGAGACACATACTTCCTCACGCGGTCGGGCAAGCTTTGCGGGTAAGGCGGGTACGTCAATAGCATGGCCTTTAAGGCTGTGCTGGGGTGGGAGTGGAGGCCGTGAAAAACATGGCGGCAAGAGGCGGGTAGCGACGTGTTTGAGCTGGCTCGCGTTCATGGCGGAAGCTCTACCGTTCTTGGAGAAACGGTATGTCTATTGCGGTTTGCCCCAGATGGATGAGCTCATTAATGGACGTCCGGAGCGGGGGGTTGGTCCCGGTGGGAGGGCATCTTAATCTGGACGGAAGAGGCCTTTCTTGACGTGGCGAAACGCAGACTCATTCACGCCACATTCAGAGGCTAGGAGCGAAATTGACGGCGTAGTCGCCACCTGAGGAGTTCCTGCTGTCGGTTTAATAAAGCGGTTCAGCCGACGCGGCTGCTGGGCAGGTCCTCGAAGACTCGCGGAACTCTGCAAGAATGTTCAGATCCGCTGTGATATTGGTTCACGGTCCAAGTCTGGCGTTGCCAGGCGGGCTATCTCCGTGATAGGAGGACGACCACTACTTGCACTTGGTACCTTACGGAGGGAACTTGACAGCCTAAGCTCCACGTGGAGAGCACACGGGTGATACCCTGCAGGCCTTAGAGTCCCATCTCAAACTTCGTCGGCATGGAAAGCGGAGTTATAGGGCCAGCGGATGTCCTGGAACGGACTTGCTTGCTGTTGAGCTCCGGCGCCCGTTCTGCTGCTCGATGTGTGGCCCAGGAGCTGCTGAATCATTAGTTGTCAGTAGGTTCAGCGGTTGGCTTGCTGCGCGATCTGCTTAGATAGCTGAGCCCACGCGTTGGTATGAGATCGGAGACGTCTGGTAGAGCGCACCATCACTTGGCAGGGATCACCAATGGCCGAATCGAACTGTTACGGGTTGTGGTAGATGATTCCATGGACCTCCAATACAAGCGTATGATCTAAGGCCACGCAGGGGTACGGAAATACTAAGTAGGTCCGGTTTTCACCAGAGCCAGCGCAAAGCGGATGGGACTTGCTGCAGCGGGTTTACTTACCAGGTCGATACCCTGAGTGACTTGTTGCGGTGGCTAAGCGAGGTGTTGCGTGGTACACAGAAACGTTGTGTTGTTTGAAGCGGTCTTAGTCGGGGACAGGGCAGAAGGCAGGAAACGGCGGCAGTGGTTGTGTTCAAGGGACGGAGCAGAAGGTATACGGTACCACAGTAAACGGAACCAAGACTTTAGAACGCTTTCTCCCTGGCACAAGCGCACTTTCGATTCGGCAAAGGTGCTGGGGCAAGAGGCAGGGCTAAAATTAGGGACCGTGCAACCGGGCCGGCAGCGGACGGCGCGCGCCAGGGACGGGACAGCGTGCGTGGACAGGTAAGTGTTCCGTGAATTGGCCGGGATGTGGTCGAGGGTTCGCTAGGGACACCCGTAACACTTTTCAAGTGGCTACTGCTAGTCAAAAGTTACACGGATGAGAAATTGCGTTTTTTGCGCAATGCAAAACGATAACTGTTACTAGAAACTTGTCGTACAACTGGTAGTTCGAAAAAACTTGGGCCGGCACACGTGCAATACAGCTATTTTAAAAGTTTTTACGGTCAAACAAAAGGTGTTTTTTTGCACAAATGAAATAAAAAACAAAGTAACTACAAAATTTATGTACCCAAAATTTAAGTAAAGGTGGCTTTTTGAAAAAAATGGGGGCAAACCAAAAGTGCATCAGCTTTTTAAAAAAGATATAGGATAAAAAAAAGGTTTTTTTTGCCCCAATAAATCACCAAAGTTACTAAAAATTTTGTATTCAAATTTAAGTAAAGGGGGCTCTTTGAACAAAAGGGCCGCCCCAAATTGAAATAAGCTTTTTAAAAAGTTATAAGATAAGAAAAGGAGGTTTTTGCAACAATAAAATACACCTGCAGTTACTAAAAAAATTTCTGTTCTTAATATAAGTACAAGGGGCTCTTTGAACAAAACTGGGCTGCGGAAAAGTGAAAAACAGTATTTAAAAGTTTGGATAAAAAAAGGGGGGTTTTTGCACCAAGAATCCCCTGAGTTACTAGAAAATATCTGTACCCAAATTTAAGTAGAAAGTGGTTTTTTGAAAAAATGGGCGCCCAAAGTGAAAAACAGCTATTTAAAAAGTTAACGGATTAAAATGGGGTTTTGACCAATGAAATACCCCTGCATTTACTAGAAAAATTTCTGATCCAAATTTTAAGTACATGGGGGGCTCTTTGAAAAAACTGGTGCGCCAAAGTGGAAAATAGCAATTTAAAAGGTTATACAGATAAGAAAAGGTGGTTTTGCACCAATGAAATACACCTGCATTTACTAAAAAATTTTGTATCCTTATAAGTAAAAGGTGGTTTTTTTAAAAAAAAAATGGGCTGCGCCAAGTGAAAAACAGTATTTAAAAAAAGTTTATGGATAAAAAAAAGGGGGGTTTTTGCCCCCAATTTGAAAAACCCCTGATTTACTAGAAAATTTTGTACCCAAATTTTAAGTACGGGTGTTATTGAAAAAAAAAGGGGCGCGCCAAAGTAAAAAATAGAAATTTAAAAAGTGTTATCGATAAGAAAAGGTGGGTTTTGCCCCAATGAAATACACGAGTTAATAGAAAAAATTTCGTTCCAAATATATTTTAAGGGGGTCTTTGAACAAACGGGGGTGACAAAAAAAAAGGTAAAACTTCACCTCAGGTGCAAGGGTGTGCGGGCCCAAAAACTGTTAAAAAAAACGCCATTTCAATGCGGGTTAAAAGCAGAGTCTGGCGCAAAATATACACTCCCCTTTCAAACCCTGCGCCTGCCTCCCTGTTGTCTGTGTTGACCGACCCCCCCCCCCTCCCCCGCGGCTGTACAGTGCTAATGCTTTTTTAAAAGTCTGTGTTAACTATCCAAAGGCTGAAATTCTCTAATCCTTTTTTCAAATGTCACAGCTAAAAGTAGTTGTCTGTATAAATAAAGAGAACGTGTCTCTGGCTGAGCTGTTTTTGAGAGAGCCCTAGCAAGCCCTGCTCTGTGGGACCTGAAAATGATGAGAACAGGAAAGCTGTTCTATGCAAAAAGAGATCATGTGATTTTTTCCCGCAAAAAACAACCTACACTCAAGTTTATGACGTGCAAACCCAGCTCACCCCGTCTAGCTTAAGCGATTTGCTGGCTGCCAAATGAAGGAAGCGCCAAAAAAAAGGCCGCGGTAGTGTAGATTTGTGATCAGAAATTTTTGATCAACCTAAAAATCGTGCCGATTTTAACTTTTTCGATTATACTCGCTCATCCCTAGTAGAGAGGGTTGCACCAGAGGCAGGTGAGAACCAGGGGAACGTGGGTCTGATGGGATTTGAGATCCAGGGAGTAGACAAGGATGTCCTCTAGATAAACCAAAACACAGCTATAGAGAAGATCCCAAACAAACAAACTCTTGAAATATGGCCCAGGGCGTTACAGAGACTAAAGGGCAGATATTCAAAATGGCGGTCAAGGGTGTCAAATGCGGTTTTCCATTCATCCCCCGAAGTCGAGGCACCCACAAAACAAGAAGGACATAAAAACGAGATGCAAGAAGAATGGCACCAGTTGCGTCAGTGTGTGACTTCACAGGAATTCCAGTCAAGGTTCGGACTGTGCCTTCGTAGCTAGGTGAGTCCCAGAAGAAGCGTACTAGATGAACAAGAAAGTACAAGAAACTGAATCTGCTCCTGGTGCAGAAACCTGATGCGCAAGGTGAGCATCTGGGTACAATGCTTGATGGCAGAGGAGGAAGCCTGCCCATTCACCGAAGAGATAGAGAGTGGCTGAGCCAATAGAACCATGAGCAAATGGAATATGTAGACCAGAGCGGGATGGATGAAGTTACCCACCGTACCTGAGTCCACAAAAGTGGCCACTTGAAGACTCAAGCCAGACGGTAGGATTAGATTGACCGAAATGGTCAAGGGTGGAGAGGTAGATTCCTCACCCAGGTTTGCCTCTCTCACAAAACCTAGGCTCTGGAGTTTCCCTGACAGATCAGCCAGTCTCTCAGTAGGTCCTCGGAGGCTCCACAGTACTGTAGAAGCACAGGCCCATATTCCTTCTCTGGGTCTTCTATTTATCAGATAAATTGGCTCTGTCTGCCTCCATAGGCTCTTCCTGAGTCGCTGAAGAGAGAGTTTGAAGAAATCACTGAAAAAGGGGTGCAGGCATAGAATCCTGCTGGGTTGAGAGGCTTCATGCTGTCGATGAACCACCTGTTGACGCTCCACAAAGTGAACGTTGATGTGGGTGGCCAGGATGATGAAGTCAACCAGACTGGTGGTAGGTCACGCCCTGCTAGTTCGTCTTTGATGCGACCGGCCAGTCCCTCCTAGAAGGTCGCGACCAGAGCCTCGTTGTTCCCGATAGCTCAGAAGACAGAGTCCAGAATTGTACAGCATACTGTCTCACCATGGAGTCGCCCTGTCGGAGCCAGAGAAGAAAGGAGGCAAAAGAGAAGACACAATCTGGTTCCTCAAATACTCAATGGACGGCCGCCAGGAAGTGTGACAAGTTGGTGGTCATTGGATTCCATCATTCCAACAGGGCAGTAACCCAGGCCAGCGCTTCACCGAATAGCAGAGCGACAATGAAGACCATCTTGGCCCGATCTGTAGTGAACTGGTGGTCCAGGGCCTCAAAGTGAACTAGCACTCATTCAGAGATCCTCGGCAGGCTTTGGGGTCACCACTTTAGTGAGTGGGCAGCGACAGGTGCAGAGGGGAGATGCTTGGCATGGCAGGAACAGTCTCCGGAACAGGGGCTGGTATGGAAACTGGAGTGGACGGAGCTTCAAGGAGATGAGCTGCCACGAGACTCTGGCTATGGGGCTTCAGTGGGATCCATAGGCAGTTGTACTGTCAAGTTGCTCAGATGAGTGGATGGTGGATCCACTGGTTATCACATAGAGTTGACGAAGCCTATGCCGGAGAGCAGAGTCTAAGGGGCCTCTTGTCTTTACCGGCGCCTGCCACAAAGCAGGAAGGACTTTGCTGCAGGGAACCCTCAGGACGCTACCCCCGGTGTAGGTCCTAGTGGTGACAGTCGAAGTTGGAGACACTGAAACAGGCTGGAACACAGAGCAGCAAGGTGGACAGACAAGCAGGCAGGCACGAGCAGAAACCATGCCAGCGGATGATGGTCAGACAGACTAGGGTTGGTCAATAACGCGAACAGTAGAGCAGAGAAGGTTCGTTAGGGAATGCACAAGAGAAAATCTCTAGGAAACAGATACCAACAACTGGCGTGAATAGCAGGAAGAGGAATCCCTAAAAAGCTCCTTCCCAAAGGCCATTGGCAGGGAAGAATTACCTGTTGTGCGCGGGCCCTTTAAATCCAGATGTTCAGCGCATGCGCCCATAGTAGCCGGCAGAGAGAGGTATGTCTCGCAGCAGCAAGAAGCAGAGACGCATGAAGCCTGGGAGGAAGCAGGACGGGAATATAGGCGCCGCACAAAGAGAGCCGGGAGCGGGCAACAGTATTTCATTAGCTCTTTTATATTTGTATTCAATATTTATTATATTGCAGTAACTTATTTTTTTAATTGAACTATCTACATCCTACCACCGGGCTGTAGGAGGTCCTTATAATCAGTGTGAATAGAGTCCAGTCCTGAATGTATGGCGGGTTTCACCCCTTATAAGGGCATGAGAATTAGGGACCTACCTAATAATGCTACCTTGATGCAGTAGGTGGGCATGTGCAATTTGATCAAACTGCACACTAAAAGCTTTTATTTTGTGAATGTATAAAGCATAGCAGTAATGTATTCCAAATGTTCCACTACTTCAATGTTTTTATGGGTTTTAGGGCTGGCTGTGGGCTGCTGTATTTGGCATTTGAGAATTTACTTCTTGCAGTCACAACATTTTTCACCAGTGTCTATCCAAATTGCAAACAGATGTGTGGGCTATCTTTTTTTTCTTGTATTGTGTATTTAATAAAGAGTAATTTTAATAATATGGGTCAGGATTCAACTTTTGTATAGTCATATTTATTATATTGCAGCAACCTATTTTTTCTGTTCTGGGAGTTTTTTATTGTCTTTTTATGTGTTTTTGAATTAACCTTTCTTTAAAATATAGTGTTGTGCAGGCAGATAAGTTTTCATTTCTAATAAATTAGTGTGGGTAAATTTCCCAACTGTTCACTGTTTCCAAGTCCAGTCTTGACACACAAGAAATGCCACTTAGCCAATCACTGACTGAGCTGGGTCACTCCTGAGTCCAAGTATTGGCTGAGTGGCATTTCCTTTGTGATAAGACAGGACGAGTATGCGGTGAACAGCCAGGATTCATTGACCATCGGAATGGCTGTGCCAGCAGGTAATCGGGAGGGAAAGTAGCAATTCTTTACCTACACTCACCCCTTACAAATTAAAAATAATTTCTTTTGACAAACCCTTTTAATTCCTTTGAAACTATTATCCCTATGGAATTAAAACTTCAATGCTTTATTGAACATCCTTTAAAATCATCATCAAATAAGACATATGAAAACTTATGTTTCAGGCTTCATATCAGCCCTTAGTTATAGTAATGCTATGACTAAGGGCAGATGTGAAGCCTGAAACTATATATGCTCTATTCTGCAATGACTATCTTTGAATCCTATACGATGCTGGATACCTTTATTTCAGTATCAGCAATTTCTTCATGATGGTTGTGTCTAAAGATGAGCAAATTGATTCTAACGAAGTGGAATTCGTTTGGGATTTCAGGAAAATTTTATTCTGAATGAAGCCAAAGTTCATGGCAATTCGCGGTAAAAAATCTAAAATGGCCGCGAGCACATGGCATGACATGGGGCAAAGAACTATGGAAGGAAGAAAGGAACACCCTCAATGACATATGCAGACATGCAGCCAGCCAGCTTCTGTGATATCACAGCCCTATAAATAGGGAAGTAATGTTAAATTCTGCCACTTGTCACTGTGTCTCGCATACACAAGCATCTCTCTGTAGCAGCACTAGATTGCACTCTGTGCAAAATACTTCTGATTTTAGAGTTACTGGGGTGAAATACCTTTCAAATACACAGGTGTGTGTCATATACACACCTGTTCCTGAACCAGCGTTTTTTATTTTGGGATATTGCTATCTGTGGCAAAGGGAACATTTTTTTCACTTATTCTGGGGAACTCTGTGACAAATCTAGTTTGTGTATGTCTCCCCTGCACACATCTGATATCCATCCAGTTCAGTCTATAGGAATATTGCTATCTGTGGCAAAGAGTTAATTTTTTCACTTATTGTGGTGATTCTGTTAAACACTGATACATGTAGATACCCCCCCCCCAAAAGAGTGATGCGTTGATGCATTTTACCCTTCCTTTGATCCTTCAGTGTCCACTTTCAATTAGTCAATAATCCATCAGTATTGCTAAAGCCAAAAAGAAACAGGAGTTGATCCAAAAAAGAGATAACAAGTATATGGAATATTTGCATGTCTTCTGTGTTTTGTATCTACTCCTGCTTTTGGCTACCTAATCATCAGACAATCATGATGCAAACAAAAGACCATGTCATACTGGCCTTACGGCTTCTCCGAGACACAATTGGTTGTGTTTGTCCTTTTCATTCCTTCTAACAGTATAAAAGAAGGGGAAAACCAAACAGTGGCAATGTCATAGAGTGGTGGAGGGTGGAAACAGCATTAGGAAACCACAGGGCGGTCGAGTGAGAGAGTGGTCAGTTGGCAGTAGTAGCATGAGTAGTTTACAGAGTGGCACAATGACAGATTGTGGAGGTGGCAGCAGCATGAGTAGTTTACAGAGTGGCACAATGCAGATTGTGGAGATTGCAGCAGCATGAGTAGGCCACAGAGTGGCACAATGACAGATTGTGGAGGTGGCAGCTGCATGAGTAGGCCATAGATTGGCACAATTACACAGTGAGGAGTTGGCGGTAACAGCTGCAGCATCAGGCCAGAGAATGGCACAGTGACATAATGAGGAGGTGGCAGCAGCATCAAGACAGAGATGGACAGGGTGACATAGCCTGGAGGTGACAGCAGCAGCACGAGGAGACCTAAGTGGTAAGATGGCAGCAGCATCAGAAGGCTACATAATGGCCCAGTGAAGAGTGGAGAGGTGAGTGGCAATACCAGTCCCTGGTAAAGATGGTGGGTGGTAGAAGGAGTAACTGGCATCAGATGTGTGGCATCAGGCGAGTGGCAGCATCAGAATAGTAGCTGAGGCAGGTAGCCAGAAGAATCCAGACTCATTTGTCAAAGTTTGGGTGAGGCGGCATGGCTGATCTAATCTGATGCATCAGGCATTGGTGTATGGAAATCCTGGCTGATCCACACCTGATTCATCTATACAAAGGTGAGTCTCTCCACATTTCAGGTGGACAAGCGAGTTCTTCTTGGGGTAACTATGGTACCCACTGCACTGACTCTCCACCTCTCCACCTCGGCTTGGCACAAGCCATCACTTCTCTGAACGGTGCAGAGTCCACCACTTGAAAAAGGAGGGACTGCAGTACCACCAACTTGAACAGAGGCACAGTCAGCTTCTGCACCGTAGGATGGCTGGACGCATACTGCTATCTCATGGTAATTGCCCCGGTGAACGACTGCTGGCACAAGTGGCAAGGAGCAGGAGCAGAGGTGGTGGAGCTTTGACTGCCTGAAATGGATTGCGTGCCACTAGGTGCTGCTGCTGTTGCTGCGGCAGGATAGACCACCACATCTGAGACATGTTTCTCCCAGGCCACTGGATGGTGATGCTGCATATGTTGACGCAGGGCCAGGGTGCCAACATTAGGTCCTTGGCTACGCTTCACTTTCTGACTACAGATTCTACATAGACCCATGTATTTCAAAGGTGTTTCACCTTATAAGTGAAAAAAGTAACTCTTTGGTGCAGAGAAAAATATCCCAAAATAATAACCTGCCTGTAATGGAGATGTGTGTATATGACAAATACACAAGCTGTATTTCAAAGATAGTTCACCACGATAAGTGAAAAAAGTAACTCTTTGTAGCTCTACATGTATCAGCATTTAACAGAACAGGTTCTGTCATAATCTGTGGAATCATCTGATGACGGTGTAAAAGGAGTGCGCTCTTTGACGCTATAGTGGGATCTTGGCCCGCTGCTCAGTTCTTTCTAGCTGACGCTAACATTACCCCGTCACGCTGCTTTCCCATTACCCTGTCACGCTGCGTTCCCACTTCAGTTATTTCCCCAGTTTTGACGCCGTAACTGCCTAGATAAGAGTGATGCCTGTCATCTGCGTGTCATACTAAATCAGAGCATTGTTTCAGTACCAAACCCTATGCATATTTCTACATGGCACAATGTTCCACAACACCATACAGGCTCTTTGCAGCCAGGAAATAGCAGTTTTATAACACGATTCGTTGCGAATAAATTGTGAACGAACTGAATTTTTTGGAAAACTTTGATGAATCGTCCGAATCGAATTTTTGAAAAATTCGCTCATCTCTAGTTGTGTCCACTGTTTATCTATTCAATCCAACAAATTACAAGATAGATGAGCTGAACTTCTACGCTTTCTTGGTGAAAAACGGCAAGTACAGTAAGGCTATGTCTACACGGCAATGGCCCAAAAAAATGACCTGAAAACCAAATCCTAAAAACGTAAACTGAGTTTTTTGTCCACTGCCTGTCAAAAGCTGCTGAAAAAATGTCAGTTTTTTGCACGTTTTGCGTTTTTTATGCTTTTCTGCAGTGTCTTTGTAGCGTTTTTCAGCGCTTTTTTTGCAGAAAATGCACAGCACTAGATCTAGTGCTGTGTGTTTCTGCAAAAAAAGTGCAAAAACAGGTTACAGGTTACGGTTACAGGTTATGTTCACACAGCATATTGCGGCATGTCCTGTACACGACGCAATTCGCCGGGTGTTTTAGAAGCACGCGCTGCTCAGTGGAGAGCTAAAAATGTCTAAGCTCCAAACTATGCAGGCAGAAGCCAAAAGTAGAATAGGACTTTATAATAGTCTGAGCCAGATGGAAAAGATGATAAAACTGAGTAGTTAAAATCAGATAAGACGTCATTTGTGAGTCACAGGATTTATCTGCACTGTATTGACATATCACATATATCTGCAGAGAACCAGCGTGGAACAGACATATTACCACTATATGATTGCTGTATAATGGCAATATTATATTTTGTATAGTGTTTTTTTCAGTCCCACTATGGTAATATTGTTGAGTCACAAGGTAATGGTAGTGGCAATGGTCATGTGGTGGAATTATTAGAACCTTGTATAGTGGTAATCTTAGTCATATATCTACTGTATGGTAATACTACTATACCAGGACCAAGTATTACTATGTCATAACTATATATTGTATGTAACAATATATTGAAACTTTTGCCATTCATCATTTAAAACTTTATCAACTCCTTTGGAAATAGTAGGGATCAGCACTGTGTTAGTTGTACAATATATCAGTATTTTGGAGCTCTGTTTTACTTGTCTCCAGGGCCACACTTTGTCTAAAAACATCCCTGTTTTGTGATGGTTTTTAAACCTGTGGATCATGCACTGACCCTAAGGCTCTGCACTAGGCATAACATGGAAAGAAGGACACTCGTAACACGAGTGAAATTAGGAGTTCCCGTGGCACTTTCAGGGGCAAAAAACAATTCAAAGAAAAGCCAACTTAAGCATCAAGCTGGTTTATTAAAGTAAATATAAAACAGGGACGCTACGTGTTTTGCAGGGACTCTACCCTGCTTCCTCAGGCACTCAGTTGCTCGGAGAGGGCGAGGTGCAGCGGATCAGCTGTGGGCTTTTAAATTTGAGCTTCAATGTGAGCTGTACCATACCTGTACAGCTTGAAAAGGTGAGCGTGTTTCCTATTAGTTTAAAGTCGCACCCTGTGTTGTAAAGCTGTAGCGCACATTGCGCTGTGTGTCTGCTCTTCTGTCCCAGAGGTACTTCATTGGTGGAGCCCGGGATATTTGAAAACGGCATAACATGGCATACACATTTTGCCAGGAGTGCTCCTTTGTAAAATGATCTGTCACAACACTATGGTCTCCGTTTTAAGGTCAGCAAAGTATTTGCATAGGTCTGTACCCCTGTTAGCCCTAAGAGTACAAATAATATAAGAGCTATTGAAGAACAAAGAAAATTAATAGATTCGCCATAGGTGATGGAGGCGGGAAGAGGAAAGGAGTGTACTGCCCTCCTGAATACAGTACACTCATAACTGTATTCTTGTTCATTTATTATTTGAAAACTGTAATTAGTACTATTACTTGTGTTATTCGAACTAAAAGGAGAACAAATCGGTGACTGTACAGGATTATTGCTATGAATATGTGTTTTTTTGAAAAGCAGGACTGGGGAACTTCACATGCATGGAATTGGTAGCCATCAGTGTGTGGACACAGGCTGTGTAGAAGGTCTCTGGTTCAGATGGACTTGGGGAGGTATGTAGGTTGGTTAGAGAGGACCAACAGCTCCTTTGAGAAGATAGTGAATGTGCATTAACCTGTGGAATCTAGCAGTCTGTCAGGTCACCTAGCTGTGCTGCTAATTATGAATAAAGCAAGGCTGACAACACAAATATTTGCTATTAGACTTTTGTTATGTACTTCTTGTGGGGTTAAACTGAGGGGTTAACATGTGCTTTCCCTATGTAATATGTGTTGCATTAGTAAATGTAAATGTGGAGAATTTTGACATTTGTAAATCAGGTTTGAAGCAAATGGTCATCTTTCAAGAGTAGCTGGTTTCAACATATTGTCAGCTGAAATATTTTCTGGCCTGTAGAGAAGCAGACACTTATCAGACACTTCTGGCTTATATTCACAAGGTTATATTATGCTCTGCTGCAGGTGTCAAAAGCTTGTGACAGGTCTTCCACACAATATCACCTGTTAGAAGTCGCTAATAAACACTACATATATACAAGATGTTTTGCTTCTGCTTTAGTCATTCTTCAAAAACTGCATAAAAAACTAAGCTTATAAAAATAAAAACAAATCAGATAATGTAAGATAACACATAACTTCTACTTGTAATTTGCAGCAATGACAAATAGAAAAAAAAATAAATGAATGTTTCATAGGTAGTTTATAGAAATCACTGAAACCTAAATATCATGTGGTGAATAATGCCTTTTTCATTGGGTTGTCATAGCATCCAGGGGCCATTATACTGTATGTTCCTATGTAACACTAAAGGTATGTTCACACGGCGTATTTGCGGGACGCAAATTGCGCTGCAATACACCCGAATTACACCCCACAAATACAGTAATTCACAGCTCTCATTAAGAGCTATGATTACCCATCATTTTCCCCAGTGTGAATGTCAGTGGGAGCACTTCAGAAGTGTGCACTGGCCAGTGTGTACTTCTGAAACAACAGGCGTATTGCAGATGTCTAGCAGCACACACAGTACGTGTCGAAATATGCCATGTGAACATACTGTAAGGCTATATCCACATGGCAGAGGATAATTAGAATCTGACCAGTATTTAACACTTGTTTTTTGTTTTTTTGTCCATTTTGTGTCATGGTTTTTTACCGCAAGTTTCAGAGCGCTGTTAAAAACTTAAACACTACGAGGATTGCAGTATTTTCTTCAGTCTGGCTTCCAAAAAATGGATTTGAAAGCAAACAAAAAGTCTGGTCCCACCAAAAATAAAACCTACAAAACGTTTGCTCATCCCGCAAAAAACAAGCCTATATACAGCTCCATACACAGAAAACTAAAAAAATATGGCTCTCAGACTATGCGATGCAAAAACATGTTTTTGAATCAAAGTATTTTATTGCGTAAAAGCAATAAACTTAAAAAAATATATACAAATTGAGTATCGCTGTAATCGTATCAACCTGAGTAAAGCTAGCATGTTATTTATACCACACAGTGACATCTGTTAAAAATAAAACACTACCAGGATTTGCCTCACAAAAACCTTGATAAAAAGTGATCAAAGCATCATATGAACCCTATAATGATACCAATATCAACGTCAACTTATCCCTCAAAAAAAAGACCTTAATGAGCTCCATACACAGAAAAATAAAAAAAGTTATGGCTATCAGAATAGGACGACATAAAACAAATTTTTTTATAAACATTTCTATTGTGTAAAAAGTAATAAAACATAAAAAAGATATAAAATTAATATTATTGTAATTGTACCAGCCTGCATAGTAAAGTTATCCTGTCATTTATAACGCAGAGCGAACGCTGTAAAAGCCAATGACGGAACTGCATTTAACCCCTCCTCCCTATTTTCATGACCCAATCCAAAAAAAAAACTGTGGAACACCTGTGCACCCAATATTCACAATACACCCCTAGAAAAGATCCATGAGGGGTGTTGAATCCAAGATGGGGTGACTTCTGGGAGGTTTCACCTGTTCTGCTACATTGAGGGCTTTGTAAATGCGACATGGCACCCATCAAGATCTGTGTTCCAATAGCCAAATAACACTCTCTCCCTGCCATGCACCCAAACAACATGCCAGCCAGCGCATGAACTCACATAGATTCACTATTAATAACAGCAGAACTGATTTTCCAGTGGCACAACACTTCTCCAGAGAGGACCACTGTATTGAAGATCTGAAGATTGTGGTTTTAATGGGACACTTTAAGACGCAGAGGGAGTAGAAAGGAGTGGGAATTTAAATTAATGCAAAAATTTCAGACTCTGCAAAATGGCTAAATATTCATGCTAGTTTTTAAGTCAAACACTGTGTAAACTGTGATGGTCACAAATCACGGCCTGATGGCTGCCCAGATAAGACACAGAAATACTGATCCCCTCTGTCCACCTCACAAGTTTCCAGATAGTTGATTGCTTGACCTGTTGTAAATAACTTTCTGCTTATATTGCATTTTGTTATTGTTAAGAATTCTAAGTTTCTTTGAAGGTCCATGTCTTTTGTGTATAAAAAGTCTATGAATTTTCAATTTCTTGTATAACATCATGTCTGAAGAAGGGAGCTAGTCCTCTCGAAAGCTCACCATCAAATATACTCAGTTAGCCTGAAAAAGGTATCGCCTGATTTCTTCACTCTTCTAGTGGTTGAGGGGGACAGGGAATCTGCAAATTCTGGGCAGAACCGTC
Source organism: Phyllomedusa bahiana (assembly GCA_025379985.1). Lineage (NCBI taxonomy): Eukaryota > Metazoa > Chordata > Amphibia > Anura > Hylidae > Phyllomedusa > Phyllomedusa bahiana. Next base: position 19,101 of record JAODAL010055758.1, read on the forward strand.
CCCCAAAACCAAGTACATAATATCAAAATAGCAGCTGGATTCTTTAATCAGAATCCAGAAGGTATTTTAACCTGCCGTGTGGACGCATCCTTAATATTAAACAAAGATAATCCATGGCAACCCAAAATGGGAAGATGTCAAAAAGGCATACATTATGTCATAATCTAAAAACAATATATTACAGACTAGAAAGAGTTGCAAAGCTATTTCTATGATGTTGGCATAATCCAGAAATGGAGATCTTGGAATAGTGGAGCCTTCCCTGGAATGGGCAACCGAAAAAATGTCACCAATAGTTTATCCAAGAAGTCACTAAAGAACCCAGACGAACAGCTGAAGAACTGCATGAAGAACTTGCTTCACTTAAGGTCAATGTACATGAATCCACAAAAAGAAAGACACTGGGCATTCCATCATAAAAACATCAGACCAACAGTCAGTGTTGTTCAGATAGTGTGATGGTCTGAGACTGCTTTGCTTCTGTAGGACATAGGTGATTACTTATAATAGATGGTAGCATGAATTATGCACTCTACCACAAAATCCTGAAGAAGAATATCTACCATAATCCATTTGGGGATGTCACCGCTGCAACTACTGATTTACATGCCACTGCTTGACATCACCCTTCAGTGAGCTGTCCAAATGGTGAAGTGTGGGAATTTCATTTTTATGGAGGATACTGTGCGGTATCAATGAGATGTCATTTTAGCCTGCAGATGGTTACAATCTGGGTAACGCCAAATTTGTTTCTATGTTTTAGTTCTTTAAAAAAAAACTTTAAAATTCTTTTCATTTGCATTGCAGCATCAATTTCTGTGACCAATAACTTTTCTTAATTTTCCATCTCTGGACCTGGGTGAGTGATTGTTTTTTGCAGGCTATAGTTGTAGCATAGTTTTTATTGACATCCCTTTGGGATTCATGTGACTTTTTGATCATTGTGTCTTCCAATTTTTGCATTGAGTTTTTTTTTCTATGGTGTTTAACATACAAGATAAACTTTTTATATTTTAAAAGTTCAAACTTTTGACGCAGCAATAATAATTTTATTTAACTTTTTTATTATTTTATTTGTAAAATGTCAGAAGGAGGTGCAATCCCTTGTGCAATAATAATATATTGCAGAATTTCAAAATAGTGCACAATAATGGCTCCTCTATTATACCCTGCCAAGGCAAGGTGGAATAGGAATGGTAATACAGCAACCATGGAAGTCTTCATTAGGCCCCGAGTTTACCCCAGGATCTCGTTGTTGGGGGGCTTATTTGGCAACAAAATGGTGTGCAGAACTGTTTCTTAATTTCTTACATATCGTGGTCATAGTTAAGGGACAACAGCTAAGGGATTAAAATGCTGGGTTAACGTTGATCCTGGACGCTAGTGGCAGGTCCTGGCTGTGACAAACAGAGAATGAACCCGCTCCATACCCGATTACGACAAGATACGTTAAATATACTGTGTCAGTAATAGGTCACTATACTACTCAAAATATAAGAAAGGTGACTACTGCAGGAAAAGAGGCCTACGATACAGATAAGTTAAGTAGCGAGCCCATGTGTGATAACCTTCATTTACATTGTTCTTTTGTAACTGTACCAACATACAGCTAACATAAACACTCTTTAATTAAAAAAAATATTAAAATGCCACTTTACCTTTTATTTTTACAAAATGCTCGTTTTTTATTAGCCAGACTGTCATTGTTTCATGGAATAAACAGCAGGTGGCAGAAGCGAGCTCTAATGAAAATTGAAATCAAACAACAGTTGCATAATACTAAGTTTACGCATTCATATCTGCACTCATCTTGAACGGCTATGGAATCAGCTCCGACAGAGTTCTTTATGTTTGTGCCTTGGGATACAATTCACCTCTTCTGTGTTCTTTGCATCAGATAAGGTCAATATCAAGTATAATTTTAAACCACTGCATCTGAGGTCTGTAAAGAAATAGAAATGTAGGTAAAATACACTTTGTGGGTTTGTATATATTAAAATAAATAAAATAAATATGTACAGTAATTCTCTAATATACTGTTTTCAATATTACTGTTTTGAATATTACTGTCAGTGAGTATAAAAACATTTATATATTTGTTTATTCATATATGTCAGACATATAGCTTGGTTATATGCAGTTATATGTCATCTGCATTTGAAAGAAAGTGTAATAAGTTATTGGCAGGATTTAAAAAAAAAAAAAAAAATCAGTACTCACCTTCTTTTGCTCTTGTGTTCCAGTACTGGCTCTTCCTATTCTGTATACAATCTCTTTTTTTCCAAACAGGACATCACCACTGATTGGCTGCAGCAGTCCTGTGCCACTCACATACATCACTGTTCAGAAGTGAACAGCCAATCCGCAACTGCAGCGGTGACATCCCATTTGGAAAATGATAGAATGTAAATAGGAGACCAATGAGAGACAGTGCTAGAACTGAGGTGAGGAGGAAAGTGAGTATAGGTTTTTTTATTTTATTAGCCACCAGCAGCAGATAATTTCATTTTAAATGAATCAGACAACCCTTTTAAAGCATATCCAACTTCCAGAACAGAGGGCTTCAAAGAGGCTTATGCCTGTAGTAAATTCCTATAGCTATAGTAGAATCAGTATTAAATGGCTTAGTTTTCTATACCAATTAATCCCAGCACAGTTTTCATTTTCAGGAGTCAAATGTAAATTGTGCTTATATTGTGTGACATAAGATGGCTGCATTGAGGCAAGAAAAACATTTTTGCGTATTGGAATTTGCAAGAACGCAATCTGTTCTGGCGGTGCAGCAAAACTTTCAGAACAAATTTTGTTGATGTGCTCTGCATTTGAAACCACTGGGCATTTATTTCATGGAGAAAGTCTGGGTCGCCCAAAAACTTTGGAAGAGATAGGGAATAGACTTCAAGCCGTGTACAGATGTATCCCTAAGAAGCCATGTTAACTAGTATGGAACTAAAGTTGCTACAAACCATAATACAACATATCATACAAAAACATGTGTTGTAAACCATACAGATTACATCACCTTCAGGAGCTGACGACAAACTAAAATGCTTGATTTTTGCCTTGACCTGCAAGGCTGTGGAGGAGGACAAATTCGCTGACAGGCTGGTGTTTAGCAATGAGATTAGCTTTCACCTCAGTGGAAAGGTCAATTGTTACTAAGCACATGAGGAACTGACCCAAAGTAGATGTGTGGTATACAGGAGTTAACCACCTATTTACATATAAACTCCTTGTGTATACTGCTGCGTGATTTTATGCTGAACCAAGGATGATATGTTGTCTTGCATTGAGATACTAATGATGACATGATATCTGAGTGAACTCTGTGTTGAGTTCTCTGTACTGCAAGAAGATTTGCTAAGTGATTATTGTGATTTTGTAAAGGTATTCAGCTTGCAGTGGAGAGCTGGTTGCTATGGAGATTAATGGGAGAGGGAAGGTAGGTGTGAGAACCTAATAAAGTTTATTAATAGGCCCTAGTATAATATAGTGTGATGAGTTCAGTTAGTATCCAGTGTGTGGCTGAATATGCGTCTCCCAGATGGAGCGGACGTTAACCCTTTTTGGACCTGGAATCTGTCAGTTTGCAGCTGGTATGTCCATGGACTATTTATTAGCCACAGCTTTCTAGGAAGATTGTAAGCAATCTTTAGATGGAGTTGCTACTGGAAACAACATAGAGGAACCCATAGACAGGTACGCTGGCGAGTGTACACGAGAGATAGCGCATAGGAAGTCCCCTGCCGGCCTACCGCCCAGACTAGTGTCCGGAATTGCCTTTGGCCTGGCTCGTCTAGATCCAATTCTCCTGAGGTTACTCCGCCATCCCCTTGAAGTCTATCTGAAAGTTGCTATAGGATGTCAGTTCTCGCAGGGGCAAAGTACCCCTTGCAGTACCAAGACTGCATCCGAATAAGGGATATATTAAAAGGGTAACTCTATGACTGCCCGCTGCAACACTTGGAGAAAGGAGTGTAAAGAAAGTCTGTGTATATCATCTTGCCAGTAAATGAAAAGGACTGTTCGTGTTTCAACCATTAACCTCGTTGTCTGCTTCCTGCTTCAACATCATGGGCGCCTCCCCAGAACACCACAACATCAATACAGCTGGAGAGGGCCCCACCACTCTGCTGAGGCCCGGAGGAAACATGAGAGGTTTTGGTGACTGACTGCCACCATGACAAGTGTGAGAGAGGGCTCAGTGCTATCCACTACCACTTCCATCCTCACTGCTGTTAGACCCCATGGCCCACCACAAATGTGTTCTGTGCAATGAGCAGGCACATAGTCTAAGGTCTCTTGCATATTTCCAAGTATACTATCACTGGTCATCCCTATCTGGATATGTTATGTTATGTTATGCCACAGATAGACCTCATTTGGTTAATCTTAATGAGCAGGATGGTGCTCCCCCACATGTTTGATGACACATGAATGAAATGTTGGATCAGCCACACCAAAAAACAATGTACCAATGTAGTGTTGACCTTCACGATCGCCTAACACCCTGGGACTTCTTTCTGTGGGGCCATATCATTATATTTAAAGGACTCATTGTGTCTGTCCCCCCAACTTCTCCAGCCACAGAATATTAACAACCTGAGACAACACATCATTGAAACAGTGA
>JAODAL010055759.1:0-23729 GCA_025379985.1 Phyllomedusa bahiana
AGAATTGCATACCTTTCCCCTTTTGGGCCCCCTTTAAACGTTCTGTGCCAGTTTGGCTCAAAGAATCATAAGGGTTTAAATCTACGAATGTGGTGCAAAAACACTCCCAATGCCGTAAGAGTTCACATGGTTCGGCCCCCATCTTGGCCTGCCTGGGGACGCTTTCCTTGGGGTCGCCGTTTTTGGTAAACGGAACGAAAGTCGACCAGGATTCTTTGAATTGGCTCTGACAGTTTTATTCTTACACGAAAAAAACATTACAGCAAAAAAAATAAATCCTAGGCCCCCCAGCCAAAAACTAAACGTACAGAGAGTCCCTGTTGCGCCTCGGGGTTCTACCCAGCCCCAAAACCATGTTCACACTGTAAAATATAGTCCTTGGGCCGGTTATCTCAACCCTAGGGGGGGGGGGGGGGGGGGGGGGAGAACTCAGGATCCCGCTCCTGGAAAAGGGCCCTTTTGCCCCACGTCCCCCACTGCTTTAAACCCACTCCCCCCCTTTTTTATATGGGACCAGGTATTTAACAGCCCTTTTTAAGGGGGGACAAGCAGCTGAGCAACTTCCTATTACAACCTGAAAATTAAAATCCTGGTTACCCTTTGCCAAAGCTGGTGCCCTTCCTTACTGAAGCCAGAAATTAAAAAAAACCCATACCTTGGAATCAGCTATGCAGAACACTTAGTGGCGGAAAAAAGAAATGGATCTTTAAGTCGCATCGCCACAGCCCCAAAAATTTTGGCACATAAAAAGTGTCTTTGGTGAATTGGAAGGCACTTATCATGCCAAAGTTTGGAGTGAACCTGTTCAAAATTTCTTTTTGGCTCGAAATCCCACCAGAAAAATGGCGCAGCCCCGTTCTCAGTCGCCCCTAGAAACAGACTAAGCAGATGCCAAAAAGACAAAAGTTTGGGGTCAACGAACAAGAGAGAAACAGATAAAGAATACAAGGAAGACCAGGGTAAGTAGGGCTCAGACAGGTGGGGAGAAAACCAAAAAGGAGCATCAGATGGAGCTAGGGTCGGGGGGAGAAACGAAAACATTGCAAGGGAAATAAAATGACGAAACACAGACAAGGAGAAAAGGATTAGCCAACAAGATTTGACCCCCGGTAAGCTCCCTGATGAGGCCAGGGGGAGTGGGGAGGTGCTTAATAAAGCCCCAAAAGGGGAAAAGGGGATTTGCTTGAGAAGCCGCCCCCCAATGAACCAACCGGAACAAAAACGAGGAGGGGGGCGCATTTCCCCCAGAAGCCAAGAGGATAGAGGCCGATGGTGCAAACATGGCAAACAAACAGGAAAAAACCAATGGCAAAAAGTAAGGTAGACGCAAGCAACCCCGGGGCCAGCGGGCCGAAATTTACCGGGCTTTTCAGATTTTTTGGGATGGGTTATTGTTATTTACTATTGTTGTTTTTCTTGTGACTTTGTTAGTTACTTTATTGTTTTACTGCTAGTTTGTGTTTTATTGCTCTTTTGGTATTTTTTTCAGATTCTCCATTTGTGTTTGGTCATTGTTTTTGTCTGGGATTTGTAACCCACTTTAATTTGTTGTCTGCTTTTTCCCGGCAACTCTTATATTTTGTTTTTCCAGCCATAAGATTGTCTTTATAAGAAAAAAATTGTAATGCCATTGTGTTATTGAAGGTTTTAAAATTTTTTTCCCAAAACGAGGTTTTCCTTTCTTTTAAATGTGTCCGATAGGCTTTCTCTGGTCTTTGGGGCCCTTTTGTTTCCGCACATTTTTCATTGGTTATCTTATTTTTTTCATCTTACCCTTTGATTTATTCTTTATGCATGATTAAAAAACATGTCCAAAAAATTGGCTCTGCGAGCCTGTATCCACACTCCTTATTGTGAGATTTTAATCTTATAAATAAATGTTTATGTTTAATTATACCCAATCCATTCGATTGTCCGGCATGCTGGATCGCTCTTGAATTACCCCTGGTATTACCCATGTCCTTGTATAGGATGGACCCGGGCCCCCCAACATGGATTAACCAGGGAGTTTTTGAAAGGAAGGTAAGTTGTGTAAAGACTTGTTTTGATTGTAAACCCTCCCTGGGATAAACACAATCTTTTTAAATATTAAATTAAGAAAAATATAAAAACAACTGAGGATGATGGGGGTACCTATGGCCGATATCTGCCTTTAACATCCAAAAAAAGGGAAGAATTCCAAGCCTCCAGGATGAACCCAACCATTGATTTTTTGGCTCCCCAGGTCTCTCCTCCTTGGTTACTAACTTCTATTGTCCTTTACATTACTATGGTGATTTGTTTCTGATACATAGCTGATTCCTCCTTTTTGGGATTTTCTCTTCCATCATTGATTGTTAGATAATAAAGATGATAGAAATATGGGAAAGTTTACTCTCTGGTCCCCAGGTGGTGATCTCCAAGGTGAGGTCTAATTTTCTTTGCTGATCTCATTTTGTTTGTGCCCCCTTTTGGGGGGGTATTCAGCCGAAGGAATGTTTGGTATGAAAAATGGAGGGGAAAATTTGGATGAAAAGGAAAGGGTTTAGTGCTGCAGGTGCCTTTATAGGAAAGGAGGAGCCCAAAACATACAGGGGGTCACATCATGTGTGTCATACAGAAATTTTTGGGGGCAGGGGAAACAGCTCTAGAGCCGCCCACATGGATACAAGATATTCCCCCAAAAATCCACAGAAAATTCCATTATGTCTGAAAGATGAGGGCCCCCCCCCCTTGGAGGCCTCCTTGGCTGTTTTCTGAAATCCTATAGAAGGAATGGGGACCCCCATATTGTGTGGCCCCTCTTTCTCTTTCCGCCCTGATGCAGTGGCCCCTCTCCATGAGGGGGGAGTGAGGTTTGTTGAGTGTGATTTCCCAGGCTCCCAGCAGTGTATATTTAGAGGAAAGGACCATCATTGGTGTATTTCGTTTTGGCCATCGTGTTCACTGTGTCATTTTAGGGGACTCCTACCCAAGCCTTGCCTCATTTTCAGTGTCCTCCCGGGGTGTTCTGAAGCGATTCTTGCTTTTCCTGGTTCTTGGACAGCTTGTTTCTGTTTCTTGCTGCCTATCTGGTCCCTACGTGATTCAGATTGTTTTTGCAAAGAAAGTACTCTACCTTTCGTAACCTTTAGCTCGTATGTGACCACTTCTTGTCTGTTTCCCCCAGTACCAAACTTTAACAAAAGCGTGTAACAGTGGGTAAAGCACATGAGGGGTAGGGGCCCTGGGAGTCCTCAGCAGCGAAGTCAAGTCTCTGTTGGGGGGTTTAAATGGTTTGAAACCAAAAGGGACTATTTAGACCCCTCTCCCAGCATGGTTGATGCAGATATCTGCAAGTGATCAGTGCATCCACCTCCCAGATCTGGCGAGTTGTTGTAAAACCCAGCAATGGGACACTGTAGATGGAGACTGTGAGACGGAATGAGGAGAACACCCAAGGGTCGATATCATGTAACCTCAATATCTGGACACAGAAACGTTTTATCTCTAAATGATTAAATTGGGTTTCGTTCTGAGGATCCAAAAAGAGGAGATGAGTATAAATCTGTGGAAAACCCCTTCACACCCGAATGAGCCCCAAAGAGAATTTCACTGATGAAAACCAGAGAATGATAAAGATTCTGTAGTTCTCAGGGTTTTCCCTGTTTTTGCTTATGATTATGGGGGCGGCCATCTTGTCTAGGGATATACTTTTTCTGCAGCTACATGGACATAGGAGCCCGTGAAGGAGAAGACTCATTGACTTCTATAGGGTAGTGTTTGAGGCCTGTGATCTGGGAAAAAGTCATTGTGTGGGGAGAGGGAGCTGTGACCCATCTCCTATTGTGAATGGTGATAAGCCTTGTTCCCTACACATTGGTGTCACCTTTCATTGTAATCCATCTTGTGATTTTAAATGAGGAGACTCTTCCCCACAGAAGATGAAGTGTCAGCCTATTATTAGGATTGGAGACAACTGTGAGACTTGCAGGAGTTCAGAATATAGACTGGATATGAGAAACTGAAAAAATTAAAAAACTCATCACCAAACATTTTAAATAAATTTGTTTCATACAATAACACAATAGATTATTTCTGATGACACCTTCCTTTAAATCTCCAACATGGCCGCCAGTCCTTATCTTCCTTACCTTGCGAATAAGAGGCCGGTGATTCTCAGATCCTCCATCTTGATCTCCTTGTAGAGATCCTTGTGTCCTTCTAAATACTCCCACTCCTCCATGGAGAAATAGACAGCGACCCTCCCGACACCTTTTAGGAACCTGACACCCAACATGATACGGGCAGCACCCAGACGCCTCCAGTGGTGTTACTGTATAATGTCCCAGCATTCCCCGCAGCAGCAGCGTCACCTCTCCCGTCAGTAGCTCCGTCATCTTGTTAGCGAGTTCTGGGATCTTCTGCTTATTTGTCCTCTCATTTTATCAGTGAGTGCGGGGGAGGCTCTATGATGGGGCCCCGGCTCCCTCCTCCTGACACACGGGGACAGCTGTGGGGGCCCCCCACAGTCACCCGATGTCTTCTTCACTACTGTGTAATCTGTTTATAGATGGAGACATTTAGGAGAAGAATTCCCTTTTTAGCTCTAAATCTGACAATCAGAATAAATCTCTGGAATAACAAAATGATCTCCAGAAATCCCGTAAATTGTATTATTACTAAACTAAAAAAAGACATTCCCGTGAATTCCCCTGATATCTTCCTCTGGCAGAGAGCTCCACAGTCTACTGCTCTTATAGTAAAGAATCTGCTTTTAGTGTAGGGGACCATCTTTCTTATAGATATAGTGGACTTTCCCTGGTTATGGTATAATATTCCCCCCATTAAGACTCTCTTAAATTATGTCCTGAAGACCATCCACTACTTTTGTGTTTTGTCTTAACCCCTTCCTGAGGACGGTCATAATAATATGGCTCTTTAAAAGTTTTTGCTTTTTTGCCTTTCTGAAAGCCATAACTTTTTATTTTTCCACCTACATAGACCATGAGGGCTTTTATTTTGCGGGGCAAGTTGTACTTTCTAGTGGTGTTATTATTTTTATTAGAATATCTAGGGAAGGGCCAAAAAAATTCTAAGTGGGGCAAAAATGTGAAAAAAAAGTACTTGCGCATGTTTGCGGGAGGTTTGTTCTTACGGGGTTTATTCTTCGGTAAAAATGAGGTGTTTATCTGTATTCTACAGGTTGTAGCATCCGGAAATACCAAACATGTAGGGTTTCCGTTATTTTTTGGGGTACCGTAAAAAAATTTTTTCCAAAACATTTTTTTATTCTTGAATTTGCGCCGTGGCGCCATTTTGTGCGACCAATAACTTTTTTGTACTAACGCCTACGGACGTCAGTGAATTGGCATTTTTTGCGGGCAAATGTGTACTTTTTAATGCTAGCACTTTGAAATGGATGCGACTTTTTTGATTATTTTATTCCAATTTTTATGTGACGTTGAAATGACCAAAAAACGCAATTTTGCCGTTTGGAATTTTTTTTCTTTTTACGGTGTTCGCATACGGGGATAAATTATATTATATTTTTATGGTTTGGACTTTTTCGGAGGGCGCGATACGAAATATGTGTATATTTTTATTATTTATTGTTTTTCTTTGTAAAATGGGGACTAAGTGGGCAAACAGGAAACATGGTAGCGTCAGAGCCTTCTACAAGGCTTGCGCTGCCATGTTAAAAGGCCCCCCCCACATTGTGACTCAGCGAATCTCATGCTGATGTCCACTGATTGGCTGAAAATGTTGCGCTGCAGTGGGCACCGCTTTTATAGTCATTTCAGACGCACGGCCATCTTGCGCGGCGCCTGTCTGGGTTTAAAAACGCGCAGGCGAGCGACGCCGCCGCCTGCGCTGAAACCGGCGGTGTAGCTGCAATTTGCGATAAAACCCGGCGGCTGTTGAAGGGGTATCGCGGGAGCGATCCCGTTTCAAAGCCGCTTCCGTGCGCTTTGAGTACTCATACGTCAATTGTCCGGTAAGGGGTTATACTTGGATTTTACTGTATTGTTCAGTAGGTGAAGTCTCAGAAGTGACCCCAGTATTCTCCTTGGTAGTAAAGGAGGAGATGTAGACCACGATGTATATACATATAGTGACATTCATACTGGAAGATGGGGTTCTGTTCTGGATGGGGGATCACCTATGAGGGAGTTAGAGAACTTCTTTGTATGGTCTTGAGGGAAGAAGAAACTATGATTATGAACCTTTATATATGTTACAGTGAGAGGAGAGCGACAGGGGGGACATTGATGGTAAACTTTACATTTGTTACAGGGATGGAGAAAATAACCCAAATGAACAACAGGAAACAGTCTGGAAAATTAGTAGGAGGGAGGCCGGAATAATGTTAACATAATGAAATTTTTCTGGAATAAACTATGAGAAGAGTTGTTACCGTTTAAAGTCAACAGTGAGAGCCAGTAACAAATGCTGAGGTTGGACCCAGATATATATCCTAAAGAAATAAACATAAAACAAAAATCCAAAGCCTCCCACACTGACCCTTCACTGAATTCCCTTGGTTCATGGCCTCTCCTCCTCGGTATAAAGGGCGACTCACCATTTCTCATTACTCCATATAAACATCATACTATGGCGCAGGTTCCATTGATACATAACTGAACCTTACTGGTGGCTGAAGGTTTTCCGACTGCTAGTTCACTCACTTTGAAGCTCCTGAAGCTCTTACTCAGGACGTTAGATTCTCCTATTATGGATTTTCTCTTACCTTATTGATTGTTAGATAATAAAGATGATTGAGAATATTAGAGAGATTTACCTGTCCGGTCACCAGGTGTGGATTCAAAGGTGGGGATCCAATATTATTCTGCTGATCTCATCATGTCCAGGTTCATCTTTGGTGGGTCATTCGGGAAGGAACTCTGTGTTTGAGAATAGGAGAAAAATGGATGAACTGGAAGGTTCAGCTACTGAGGTCCTTTACTAAACCCGCTTAACGAGGCAGCAATTTTCGGTTTTCATTTTTTCCTCCCCGCCCTTCTGAGTGCTAACTTTTTTATGGTTTCCTATCTTCATAGCTGTATGAAGAGGCTTGGTTTTTTGAGGACAGGATTGTACCTATTATAGTGCACTGACCGTACCATAACATATGTACTGGGAACCCACCAAAAAATTCTGTGTGTGGTGAACGTGGAAAAAAACAAGCAAAAAAACACAGCCACAATTTTGGCGGACATTTCCACATCAGTTGAAGTCACTGCTGGAATTAATAGACTTGTTATCTGTATTTACAGATCACTATGATTCTGGAGAAAAAAACAAATCTGTAGAGTTTTTTAGGAGAGTAATGGAGAAGCATTAACATGGCAGCTCATGGCCTGATATGAGGCACACCACTGGCAATTAATCGAACACTTGGCAACCCGTGATCTCTCACATGGGTGTCCAATAGGGGGAAAAGGAATGGTGCGCACAACGAGCCACCCACTCCCACCCGCTCCCATCCGCTCGGACCTCCCTCCGCTGGGCTGTGATTGTCAAAGCAGCATACTGGATTAAAAGCAGGATTGAAGCTGGAAGGGGATAAAAAATAGCTTCTACAGCAATACTCATCGGTAGCTGGACTAAGATGCTGCCACCAGCAGTGATATAAGGAAGCTTAGGAGGCAATGAATCTGCCCTTTTTGATGGAGCACAAACAATCCTTTATGGACACAACCAGTTTGAATGTTACATGTCCATCATTAAGGGGAGAGATATAAAAAGCGACCAGATGGCTCTTGTTCCGCGCAAAGCCTGCCCGCGACCTGTCACCACCTTATCCATTATATCATAGGAGTCCTAATGGAAACAGAAGAAGCCGCCTCTTTCTAGTGAATGCCTTAGATGTCCAACGGTTACTACTAAACCAACACGTCGCAGGGGTCAGCGCCGCTCATGAGGGAAGCACTATTACCTGCAGCACTGCCGGGCCCTCGGTTATATCCCACCAAGGACAACATTTACAGGGAGTCTGTATGTTCTCCCGTTTGCTGGAGGGGGTTTCTCCGGGTTCTCTGATTTCCCCTTCACTCCAAAAAATACTCACAGGTTAATCTGGAATTTAGAGTGTTGATCCCATGGGGACATAAAGCAACGTGACTTCATGAAATGTCTGTTACAGCGCTAGGATATTACAGCGCTATCTTAACTGAATGTTATAAAATCAAGTACCAGCCATCCCCCGCATGCAGCGGCCATGTTACACCCGCCACATGAATATCCGCCCCTCATGAGGGAGCACCTCCATGCCGCCCCGCCACTGGAGGAGGGAAGGGGTTAATATAGACCGGGCAGGGGCGGACGGTTTCCATGGCAAAACGTGTCTCTGATATCAGGAAAGGTGACGACGCTGGACGGACCACGTTACCGCACACAGACTGACTGCAATTACTGAACCGCACAGACCTCCCATGTAAACCTTAACCTGCCCACTGGTAATCCTGGGAAATCTGACAACGCGAGCACCAGATAGACTGCCGGGGACCTGATGTATACACTGGCAAGAAATGAGGACTGCGATTGAGTGTCACCACCAAGTGATCAGTCACATGAAGGGGGTGGGGTCAGCGAGTGGTGGATGAAGGACCTGTGATGATGCACCACCATGTGATCAGTCACATGAGGGGGTTGGGTGTCGCAGTGGGTTTGGATGAAGGACCTGTGATGATGTCACCACCATGTGATCAGTCACTTGAGGGTGGTGGGTCAGCAGTGGTGATGAAGGAAACCTGTGATGATGTCACCACATGTGATCAGTCACATGAGGGGCGGGTGTCAGCAGGGGGGATGAAGGACTGTGAGGATGGTCATGTGACATAAGGGGCGGGGTCAGCTGTGGGTCAGAGAGCAGGATGAAGGCTGTCTCCATAGTACCCATTATATCATCAGTCAGAGCAGATACGGGTCTCCTCAGTAGTATGTGCCCTTCCAGTTATTGTCTGCACTTCAGAATCTCTGTCGCTCCCCAACCAACATACTTTACAGAGGGAAAAGACAAAAAATGCAGCAAGGAGCACCAGCGAGGGTGGACAAACCGCCTTCCCTATGAAGAAGAATGAATGAAAATATGAATACTAATTACTAATATTAATATTATTTAATGCATTACTTTAACTTATAGTGCTATTCTTTAAAACCTGTACGTTGCTATTCATCAGTGAATTGAGTTTTTTCTCAATCTTTCTGGACTTGATGTGATTCTTGATAATACCTTTTTATTTACCTAAAGAACAGCATACACAACCCAACAGATAAAAGGGTCATCTCAGCCGGAAATTTGGGTTTATACAAATATGTTAAATCCTGTATTAAATGTCATGAAGATTAATCATTATATCTAGAAAGGGTGTTTCTCATGTTTAGATAGAAGCAATGATGTGATGTGTTATTACAGAAGGATTGATTGGTTTTATATGTATAGGCGCTATAGCTTGCTTGTTTTGAATATCTGTGATTTGTTAAAGGTGTGGCCTTTCAAACTAAGAGGCCCCCCACTAACCCTATAAAAGAGATGTTTTTAATTAATAATTGGTGTTTTGATCATCTTGAATGGAAACCACAGTGATCGCTTGTCTTTATTTACGATCGTGTGGATTGAGATGAGAGCATGGCTAGAAATATTAGGAAATTCTAGTTGGGGCTCGTCGGGACTATCTCAGGCAAGAAAGACGGGTCAATATCCAGATTTTCCGGATAAAAGAAACTGGATAACTGAGAGCCCTCAGGTGGAGATTTTTCTCCTCAAAGAATCCATTTCTTTCTCCCAGAAGTCTGTGATTGTCTATCTTGTAGCAGTTATCTCTTATCCATTCTTCCACGATCACGATCAGATCATTTTGTTTTTGCTGTATTAAAAGGTTTTAAGCATTAATGCTGTTGCAATTAATTATAAGATAGTGATACTAAGTTTGTTCTTGTAGTTTTTGTGAGAGATATTATGTTCTTTGTCTTATTTGCTTAAAAGGGGGAATTTGTCCTTCAAAGAAAAACCAAACCCAAATAAAAATCAGATGTTCAAATATACCGGGAAGCCCTGGAAATATATGCTTGGAGGCATGGATTTTATTCCCCCCAAATTTATTGTAATGTCCAATGCTTTTTTAAACCTTTTTTTAAAATTCCCAACAAAGGGGCCCCAACTAGTGATTTAGGTGTGACATTAAAAAACAATTCCCCCTGCTTTAACCAAATCGTTGGGGAAGAAAGGTGATTTAGGTTTAAGTGGGGTTTTTGGGGCCCAAAGGCGGTCTAGTTTTTTCAAAACTGCTGACCCTCCTGGGATTTTTCCCAAACCATTCTTTTCAAGAATGGACCAAAAAGAAAAAACTTCCAGTAGGGGCAGCCCTTTTTTGGGCGGAAATCCCTTTGTGCCAAAATAAAAAAGTGAACTGGTTCGAGTGAAGAAAGGCAACAGTCCCAAAACCCCCTTTAAAAAGGTAAAGGAAAAGGCATTCTCCCCGCACTCCCTTTTGGGGGAAAGGGTAAGAGCGAAGCCAAACCCGGGTGAAATTTTTAAACTAAGAACGGAAACTGAGGTAATTTGAACCCTTCGAAATTTGGAAATAAAATTTTCTTTTCTGATATCCTCGTTTTTCTGCTGCAATTGGAAATGGAGGCAAATTTTTGGGTAAAAATGAAAGATTCCATCCTCCTTTTAATAAAAAGGTTTCCAGGCTGGGGGGTGTTCAGGGGGGGAAATATTTTCTTGACCCTTTTGGGGCCCCTTTGGGTAAAAAAGGCTTCCAAAGGGTGGAATTTTTGCCACGAAGAATTACTTTTTAAAGGAAAAGGGGTCCAATTACTCTGGGCCCCTAATAAAGGGGGCCGTGATTAGTACAAAAACTCATGGAGGCATGGAGAGTGGTCTAGAATGGAAATATTATATCAAATAGTGTCTTGTTGTGGGGGGTCCTGATAGGCCCAGGCTACACAGAGATTGACCATTAAACATCTTTTGAGGGAGGAGAATGCAGATGAAGGGTTAGGGGAGGGGGGGTAGCGAAGGTAGCCCATTAAAAACCCCAAAACTGGCCTTAACGAGGAATGGGGGAAATGAAAAAAACCATATTCAATAGTGATTGTTTGATTTCGCCAAGCGAGGGGGAATTATCAAAGACCCCGAGATCGGGAAGGTTTTTGAGAAGATTGTGTTACACAAAGCATGAAGGTCAGACATTGGAAAATTGTTACACTTGTTTTCACATCTCACAGCAAAACCAGCACAAATAAGTCTAAGAAGAACTCTGATTAGACCGGGATAGGGAAATTTTTTGGGATCCCCTGCCCGGATTTTCTTTTTTTCTTTTCCACTAATGCCTTCTTCTCAGGAGCAAATTTTTGCCCGAAAGGTGGATGGTACAGAAGTGCCTTTCCTTGGGGATACGTTTGCTCTTATTAATAATTATTGTCTTCCAGCTACACACAGGATTATGTCAACTAGAGGTGTAAGTGATAAAGCCAAACAATACCCAATGTCACATAACGCATCAGTCACTATAAGCCCCACCACAATGAACATTCATTCATCATGTTGGCAGATGCCCCACTGAGCTTCTTGTAAAGGGATCTCCTAGGTAACTCGACTTTAGTGCTCACTTTTGCAGCCTAGCTGGTATTCACATACAGGCTACACTTTAGAATACAGAGGACGCTGTGTACCTGATGTATGCCGGATTGGTAAAAAATACTTGGAAAAAGAGGCCACAAAAAGAACCCCTTTAAGTATTGTTCATCTGCAGAACATTCCTGAACACCTTGGAAAAATTGAATTTACAGAGGTGGGGCAGATGCGACATCCCCAAGGTACATCGAATTAAAACCCAAATTTCAGACAATGGATTTTTTTTTATGCCCCACTATTATATGCTTTTACCCCAAAAAATTTTGTGGGTGAATCTTTCAACACACTGACGAATCAGGAGGCTTTTGAGGGCTCAGTAAAACTCTTCCTCCACCCTGCTGTAGGCCTACCGGGTACTCGAGGTTTTTGGTTTCCCCAAATTTACAATGGGTACTTACTAAGGATCAGTTAATCCAGTAACAGGAATTCATGCATGCCCTTTGGCCATAGCTGCTGCTGCATTTGCTGTAGGGAAAACTGCCGAGTTGTTTTGATGCACATTTTGAATGTCTGGGTTCCCCATTCTGTGTATGCACTTCTGAATTGTCAGCGTTCTAACCAGCACACCCAGGCCAAATCATAGGGGGGACCCCTACTCCTTCAGCCCAGTCATATCCACCTGCAAAGGGGCTTTTAAATTGAACCCTGTTACTTTGTTGCCACATGGGGTTCAGAGAGAAGAGGGTAGGGAGTTAGAGAGCCCGAAGGAAGATGAGGATTTTGAGGGACCCAGATTTGAGGGAGGAACAACTTGAAAACCCAGACTTAGTGCTCTATGTAGTTGGCAGTTGTCACAAGAAAAATTATTCAGGTATGTTACCAAACCAAAAAACGCTGTGGTAAATGACTCCAATACTGTGTACGCTGAAACCTTAGATTCCCCTTATTCTTCCTTGCCCTAATAAAAGCATGTGAAGCTTGAAGGGAAAAACATAAACCTTTACCCGATACACATACGCTTTTTTCTGGGATACGTTTTTTTGGGGCTATTTGAAAAATGAGAAAATTTTTAATTTCTTAATTTCAGAGGGTCCCCCCTGACTATGTCAAGGAGATCACTAAGTTTTTTGGGGAAATCATACACCTTCCAAATAAGATAACTGTTTTTTTAAATAAAACATACCTTTTAAAAAGAAGGGAACTAGAATTCTTTGTTAACTTAATGTTTTAAAAACGATTTTTTGTCTTACTTGAAACTTTTTCTCCAAATGGCTCTCCCCGGAAAAGGCCCGATGGGGAAGGGTTTGGGGGGGCGCCCAGGTTTCAGATGGTCTATGGACTGACCGAGAAGGCAAGCCAGTGCCCCAAAAAAATTTTTGCCATCTATAGGCTACCATGGTTAACTCTTGTGGTAAGACAGCGATGCGAAATTTTGTCTTCACATACTGGTGTGCACCTGGTTTTACTTAATTGCAAGCGGAAGTGTCTGTCATGACAGACATACCTAGCTGTGTGCTGGGGGAGCATGAGAGCCTTACCCTTTACAACTCCCATCAAAAACGGGCCCTTTCCAACCCAAAGGAACTTCATAACTACCAAAGGTAGGAAGGGTTTCTGTATGACTTGGTAGGGTTGAATTTTATTTTTAATTTTGTTAGGGGATCCCCCTCCCGTTTGATAGGACCCGATTCACTGGTAATTATTACCACCATTTGTCAGGATTGGTGAAACAGTAATTATTTTGCGTTTTCTTCAAAAGGAAAATTTTTGCCAAATGTTGCAAAAGAGGGATGAGGGGGGCCAGGGCCTTACCTCTTTTTTTATGGGCATGTGACTTTTCCCCCCGAGGGGGAATTCAAATTTTTACCATATGAAATCCTGTTTGGAAAATTTCTCACCTACCCCCAGAAACCAACACTGAGCGTTAACAACTCTTAAGTGGATTATGTCTACAACACAAAGACAAATTAAAGATTTACATCGCCCAAATGGGGGAAAGCAACCTTTTCCACCTCGCTTGTCCCCAACCCCAAAAGACTGTGCTTGATCCATAAGTTCTTATGTTCTGGGTCTCTTAAAGAAAGGTGGGAAGGTCCATATCAAGTCCTGATGACAACTCCTTCAAGTGTTAAATTGAAGGAAGAGGGACGTTGAATCATGCATCGCACTGTAAGCGTGTAACTTCCATCAAGAAAGAAGCAGACGCTCCTATTGTCCAGCCAGGAAAATGAACCCAAAAATACCTGAGTTCCCTTGCCCCTGAAGGGGCCCCTGCCCTAAGCCATCACCTAAGCCAAGCTGAGGTAATCAAAGTTTTTACCCTTTCATCGGGGGAAGACAAGGTCCTCTCCTTTTAAACCCCCTTCCCCGCCGGAGCCATTTTGGCCTCTTGACAGACCCCCATTTTTTAAATCTAGTCTCATTTATATAAAAATAATTTTTTGACACTTTAACCTATCCATGTATTCAAAATTTTTTTCTCTGACACATTAATTTAAGATAGTAAGAAATTTTGGTCCAAAAAATGCTTGTTTATTTTTGAAAAATTCAAAAATCGTAAAAATTTTTGAAAAATTTACCAATTTTAAACTTCAAAATTTCTGCATGTAAGACAGATAGTTACCACTCAAAATATTTATAACTAGCATCTACCATATTTGCTGTTTTTGGCCTCTTTTTTAAATGTCTTTTTTTTTTTTAACATTAGGGCTTAGAAATTTAGTAGTTTTTTAAATTTTCAACAAAATTTGAAGACACTTTTTTTAGGGACCAGTCCATTTTCTAACGTGACTTTGATTGACCGGGTATGAAAATACCCCCATAAATGACCTCATCAAAGAAATTACACCCCTTAAAAGTTTTAAAAACCGCATTTAGAAAGTTTATTAACCCATTAGGTGTTTCACAGGAATTTTAAAGCAAAGTGGAATAAAGTTTCAAAATTTTTTTTTTTTTTGCAGATTTTTTTTTTTTATGCATTTTCACAAGAATACGGTAAATTATAGGAAATGAAAATTTAAAATTTTGATTCCCCAGATTCGGGCCGTTTTTCAAGATACCCCATAAAAGCCCTAGTGCATTTTTTTGCTCAACCACAACCCCAGAATAGGGGGCACCTACTGGACTCTGGGGGTCTCATTTTCTTACATTTTTTTTAGGGCCATTTCAGTTTTGCGACACCTTAAGCGCAAAAATTAATAAACCCCCCTAAAAATCCCCCAAATTGGAAAACTAACCCCTTAAAGGGAATTATCCGGGTGTAGTGAGCATTCGACCCCCACAGGTTTCCAAAAATTTTTGGGGTTTTGGCTGTAAAATTTTAAAAAAACATTTTTTTTCCAATAATCTGAAATTTTTTAGCTAAAAATTTTAAATTTTTTACAAGGCACCCTGGAAAAAAACACCCAAAACCTTGTTCCCAAATTCTTCCAAGTTCGGCAATACCCTACATGGGGTGTAAACTGTTTTTGGGGCACATGGAGGGGTATAAGGGGGGGGGTTTTACTTGGATTTTGAACGCAATTTTGGGGGGGGCCATGTCGCATTTACAAACCCCCCAAAAACCCAGAACAGGTGAAACCTTCCAAAAGTCACCCCTTTTTGGATTCACACGCCTCATGTTTTCCATTGGGGGGTTATTGTACATTTTTGGTGCCAGGGTTTTCCAAATTTTTTTTTTTGATTGGGGCTATGAAAGGGGGGGGAAAACCAGTTCCGCCTTGTTTTTTTGGGCTTAATTTACAGCTTTCACCGTGCAGTAAAATGCGGAAACTTTACTATGGGGGTCGGTAAAATTTGAAAAGATATAGATTTTAATAGTTTTTTCATGTTTTATTACTTTACACAATAGAAATGGGTCTATAAAAAATTGCGTTTTTATGTTGTTCTTTTTGATAGCCAAATGTTTTCATTTTCTGTATAGGGAGCTGATTATGGGCTTGTTTTTTTTGGGATGAGTTGACGTTTTTATTAGTAATTTGGGGGGGGATTGCCGCTTTATCACTTTTTTTTTTAAAAAATTTTTGTAGGCCATTTGAACAAAAAACAGATTCCCGGTAGTGTTTTTTTTTTTTATTTTTAAAACGGTCACCCCTCATATATCTGACATGCTAATTTTTCTCAGCATTCGATACGATTACAGCGATACCCCCAATTTTTATTTTTTTTTTTTTTTTATGCTTTTACACAATAAAAAACTTTTATTCAAAAAAGGGAAAAACGTTTTTTTCATCGCCATAGTCTAAGCCATAACTTTTTTTATTTTTCTGTGTTTGGAGCTGGTAGGGGCTTTTTTTTTTCGGAATGAGTTTACGTTTTTATTGGTATCATTTTTGGGGGGGCCCAACTTTTTTAACAGTTTTAAAACTTTTTTTTGGAAGGCGGGTGAAAAAAATTTCTCAAACCTAGTAGTGTTTTTTTTTTTTATTTTTTCCCGAATCAACCCTGCGTATCCATGACCAGTTTGCTTTACTCTAGGCTACGATTACGGCGAAACCCTATTTATATATTTTTTTTTTAAAATTTGGAAGCACTTTAAAAAAAAAAGTGTTTTTATTGTGTCAAAAAATATTTTTGCATCGCTGTCTTTTGAGAGCCCTAACTTTTTTATTTTTTCCCTAACAGACGTGAAAAACTTTTTTTTTTGGGGGTAATGAAGTTTTAAAATTTGGGAAAAACTTTGGAGTTTATATGAGTTTTTTTTACGCTTTTTTTTCCCTTAATGTGCGCAGGATGCACAAAAATCGCAATTCTGTGACTATTTTTTTTTTTTTTTTTTAACGGGGGTTTACCATAGGGTTAATTTAAGTGACAGATTTTAGGGGGATCGTTAGCACGCGGGGGATAAAAAATAGGGTACTTTATTTATTTTTGATCTTTTTTTGGGGCGATTGGCGTTTGTAAAGGGGAAAAAGGGGAGGGGAAGTGTTTTTTTTTTTTTTTTTTTTTGTGTTTTACTTTTTTTACTTTTTTTTTTTTTTTTTACATTTTTTTAATTTTCCCCAGGAGGATTTGTAAATGCAAATCCCACTGGGGGGAAAAACAATCATTAAATGCTTTTGAAGAGGCGATCTGTCACAGCGTTACTGCGTGCATGGGCCCCCATGGGAACTGTGACACCATGCCCCAATGCATTGTGGGCATGGTGAGCACCAGATCCCGGATGCATTCAACAGCACCGGGGAAGTCGGTAGGAGAGGGCGAGCGGCATCTCTGCCCGCTGCCTCGCGATCGTAGGGGAGGGGGCTCACTCCTCCTGCCTTCGGATATTATCGCGGCCATGAAGGCTTCTTTTTCACCCGCGGCCGGGGGCTCCTCCGCCGGGGGATGGGGCATGAAGCCACGGTAATTTACCGCTGGTTCTATGCCGCGATCGCCGCGGCTCGCCCGCAAAACCCCCGCGATCGCCAGGGGGTATGCATACGTCCATTTTCGGGGAAATCACTTCCCCTAGGGGTATGCATACGCCCCAAGTCGGGGAAAGGGGGGTTAAAAAAAATTACTTGGCCCCCAACACACAAAAAACTTTTTTTACCATAGTGGGAGGGTAGTTTGTTGTTGTTTTTATTGATACCTTTTCACAGAAATTCACTGGCTCTGCATCAGCTGAAGATTACTACAATACCATGGGCAGGAAGATGCCCCCAGGTGAGGGTGAGGAGATCAACGACTTTTCCAGGACCCGAAAAAGCACATCTCTTATATATGATTGCATTGAAAATTACTGCAAACATAATGGGTACGAGGCTAGATGCATAATATGGTGTCATGATCAAATACACTCACCGGCCACTTTATTAGGTACACCTGTCCAACTGCTCGTTAACACTTAATTTCTAATCAGCCAATCACATGGCGGCAACTCAGTGCATTTAGGCATGTAGACATGGTCAAGACACTCTGCAGTTCAAACCGAGCATCAGTATTGGGAAGAAAGGTGATTTGAGTGCCTTTGAACGTGGCATGGTTGTTGGTGCCAGAAGGGCTGGTCTGAGTATTTCAGAAACTGCTGATCTCCTGGGATTTTCACGCACAACCATCTCTAGGGTTTACAGAGAATGGTCCGAAAAAAGAAAAAACATCCAGTGAGCGGCAGTCCTGTGGGCGGAAATGCCTTGTTGATGCCAGAGGTCAAAGGAGAATGGGCAGACTGGTTCGAGCTGATAGAAAGGCAACAGTGACTCAAATAGCCACCCGATACAACCAAGGTAGGCAGAAGAGCATCTCTGAACGCACAGTACGGCGAACTTTGAGGCAGATGGGCTACAGCAGCAGAAGACCACACTGGGTGCCACTCCTTTCAGCTAAGAACAGGAAACTGAGGCTCCAATTTGCCCAAGCTCATCGAAATTGGACAGTAGAAGATTGGAAAAACGTTGCCTGGTCTGATGAGTCTCGATTTCTGCTGCGACATTCGGATGGTAGGGTCAGAATTTGGCGTCAACAACATAAAAGCATGGATCCATCCTGCCTTGTATCAACGGTTCAGGCTGGTGGTGGTGGTGTCATGGTGTGGGGAATATTTTCTTGGCACTCTTTGGGCCCCTTGGTACCAATTGAGCATCGTTGCAACACCTTGTGGAATCTATGCCACGACGAATTGAGGCAGTTCTGAAGGCAAAAGGGGGTCCAACCCGTTACTAGCATGGTGTACCTAATAAAGTGGCCGGTGAGTGTAGATTCTATAAGGTTTAAACACGAGCTATATGAACACTTACAAGAAAAATGGGATAATGAGTGACTTGAAATGCACAACACCATAGCTAAACCAACAGGCCTCCAAGACTGTTGAATATGCACACATTCACCTGAATCTTCACAATCCATGCCCTTCATAGCCATACCTGTTTCTATTGAAAAAGTTTATATTAGAGGAAAATGAAAGAAACTTTCCCAGGTAACTCCAGTCTTTCCAGGTACATAACACAAGAGTCGCCCTACCCATTTTATCCATGATAAACCCCAAATTCTTATTTATATGAGGTATTAGTTCAACCCCTCTCAGATACAATAGAGTATTATTAGTAGTATTTCGCACAACTTCACAGCCCCTAGGATTAGGAGAACAAGCAAACACCTCAGTGTTAATTTATCAGTTCATGAACAAAGCCTCAAGCATATTAGTAGAACTGATGAATAGTTCAGAATGTGACTCTAGTACCATGAGTTGCAAGGACCCAGTAAAAGGACTTTTCACATATATTGGTGTTCTTCCCCTAGACTATAACCCTTCTATTCCTACAGATTATTCACTAATTTAGGAGGTGACCATATTGTTTTTAATGACAACATGTTTTATGTATGAGGTTTAAGGTTTTCTGATCAAATACCAAGACATACAATAACAAAAAGGACTGAATCCCACAAACCTTTGATCAAGTGTAATCCAGTACCATATGCAAACAAACTTTCATCTGCAGGGAGTATCCTAGGAATACACAACGCACACAACATTGAATAGTTAGGATCACTTTTTGACAATAATACTGATGAGATTTTTGATGCCATTCAGATTCTTAAACAGCCAAACAGCAGTTTCATGCTATAGTATAGGATAGACTTACACGCCCACAGAATACAAGTTCCGGGTTGAGCATGATGCAGGCCCGGCTGGTAAATGTTTCTCCTGGCTCAACCCAGCCAATGGGTTCAGTGGCATCGGTGGGTGGTTTAGTGGAGTAGCCCATAACCACACCCTACATTTTTTGTCAGCCTCATCATCTAGATCTTGATCAAATGTATTGGGATAAGGAGAGTTGTTAAGAAACTTAAATGGTCAAAGAGTCAGAATATTACTACGGGTGCACAACAAGACATACCCCTTATCCATGAACCCCAGGGGTACTACGTATTAAGTAGTGATGAAATTATCAGAGAGAGGAATGAAGCAGAATGAATGCAAATATGAATACAAATGTAATGTAATAATAATTTAATGCATTACTTTAATGGTATACTTATAGTGCTATCTCTTTAACCCCTTACTGCCGGAGCCAGTTTTGGCCTCTCTGACAGAGCCCCTTTTTTTGGGAAATCGTCATGTGTACTTTTAGTGAGAATAATTTTTTGACCTTTAACTACCCATGTATTCAAAAGACTTTTTTTTCTCGTGAACATTGTGCTTTAAGATAGAAAAAATTTTGGTCCAAAAAATCTTTTTTTATTTTGAAAAAAAATCAAAGTATGGAAAAAATTTTGAAATTTCCCAAATTTAAAACTTAAAAAAATTTCTGCATGTAAGACAGATAGTTTTTTTTTCCACCAAAAATAGTTTGAACTAGCATCTAAACCAATTCGCTGTAAAGTTTGTTAATTTTTTAATTGTCTTTTTTTTAAAATTTTTTCGCATTGGGGCTTAAAAATTTTTATGTTTTTCTTTTAAAAAATTTAACAGCGTTCGCCTGCCGTATAAATGACGGGTATCTTTACTATGGGGTTGGGGGGCAATTTCAAAGATATAGTTTTTTTATAGTTTTTTTTTTGTTTTTTCTTTTTCACAAAGAAATAGGCTAAAAAAATTTGTTTTTATGTTGCCCTGTTCTGATAGCCATAAAATTTTTTAGTTTCTGTATCGGACGATTATGGGCTTGTTTTTTGTGGTAGGAGATTTTTTTGTTTTTTGGGGGGGGATATTGCTTTTTTTCACTTTTTTTTAAGTTTTTTGTGAGGGTTTTTAACAAAATCAACTTCCTGGTAGTGTTTTTTATTTTTTACAGCGGTCACCGTGCTAAGCTGACCCGTTAGTATTACTCAGCAGGTCGATAGATTACGCGAACCCAATTTGTTTTTTTTTTTTATCTTTTCTGCTTTTTACAATAAAAAACACTTTTTTTCAAAAAAAGGGAAAAAACGTTTTTGCTCGCCATAGTCTGAGACCATAACTTTTTTATTTTTTGTGTACGGAGCTTTGTAGGGGCTTTTTTTTGCGGGGTGAGTTGACATTTTTATTGTTCATTTTTTTGGGGGGCAAGACTTTTTGATCATTTTAAATCATTTTTAAGCGGGTGAAGAAAATACTGCAATCCTAATAGTGTTTTTTATTTTTAACACGCTCACCGTGCAGAATCCAGACCATTTTTACTCTCGGGGCGATACATTATGCGATACCTTATTTATTCGTTTTTTTTAAATTTGGGGAACACTTTTAAAAAAAAAAGGTTTTTATTGTGTTTTAAATAATATTTATGCATCGCTGTCTTCTGAGAGCCTAACTTTTTTTTTTTCCGATACAGAGACTGTAAGGCTTTTTTTTTTCGGGATGAAATGAGTTTTAATTTGGACAACTTTTGGGTTTATATGAGTTTTGATTTTTTTTTATTCCATTTTAGTGGAAAGGTTTTACAAAAATTTGCAAATTTGTGACTTTTTTTTTTTTTGTTTTTTTTCAGCGTTCACCGACAGGTTAAATTAAAGTGACAGATTTAAGGTGGGTCGTTACGCATCGGGGATACCAAATTGGGTATTTATTTTTTTTTGATCTTTTTTGGGGGATTGGGGTTTTTAAAGGGGGAAAAAGGGGGTGTTGTGTTTTTAATTTTTTTTTTTTTTGTTTGTGTTTTACTTTTTTTACTTTTTTTTTACTTTTTCACATTTTTTAACTTTTCCCCAGAGAGGATTTGTAACAGCAAATCCCCACTGGGGTAAAGCAATCGTTAGATTGCTGTTTGAAGAGGCGATCTGTGCACAGCGTTACTGCTGGGCACAGGTCGCCATGGTAACTAGTGACACCATGCCCACAATGCATTGTGGGCAAGGTGACGTCACCAGACTACCCGGATGCATTCGGACAGCATCCGGGGAGTCTGGTAGGCTGACCAGTAGCGGCACAGAGTGCCACTACTGCGCCGATCGTCGGCAGGGGGAGCTCACTCCTCCTGCCTGCGGCGTCATTATTGCGGCCATGACAGGCTGCGGTAATGATGCGTTTTTCACCCGCGGCCGGAGCGCACTCTGGCTGGGGGTGATGGGGCATGAAGCCAACGTAATTTACCACTGGTTTCATGTCGCGATCGCGCGCGGCTCGCCTGCAAGCCCGCGCGATCGCCAGGGCGTATACATAGGTCCATTTGCGGGAAGTCACTTTCCGCTAGGGCGTATGCATACGCCCAATATCGGGAAGGGGTTAAAACCTGTCCTTTGCTATTCACTCAGTGAATTGAGTTTTTTGCTCAATCATTCTGACTAGATGTGATTCTTGATCAACCTGTTTATTTTACCTAAGAACAGTACACAACCCAACAGATAACAGGTCATCTTAGGCTATGTCCACACTGCACAGGAAAACGATCGTATCTCCAGCGCTTTTCGTTTTTTTAAAAGCGCCGCAGATACGATCGTCAGTGGTGCGGTCCCATAGCCGGCAATAGAAAAGACAAGTTGCCTTCTACACAGCTCGTCTTTTCTCTGCCCGTCTTTCGGAAGCGGCGTATTATACAACATGTTGTATAATACGCCGCCGCTTCTCGTCTTCTTGACGTCTTCCCATACAATACTATTGTATGGGGGACGTCGGGAAAACGAGAAGCGACCGCGGCTTTTGCACAAAGCGTGACAAAAGCCGCGGTCCTGTATCAGAGAAAAAACGGCCGCTTTTGGGGCCGTTTTTTTGTCTGATGCAGTGTAGACATAGCCTTAGCCCGACACTTGAGTTTATACAAATATGTGATCTGTATTAAATGTCACTGAAGATTAATCATTATAACCTAGAAAGGGTGTTATCAGATTCTATTAAGCAATGATGTGAGGTGTATATTGAAGGATCTGATTGGTTTTATATGTATAGGCCCTATAGCTTGGCTTGTTTCCGAATATCTGTGATTGGTTAAAGGTGTAGCCTCCTCAAACTAAGAGGCCCACCTCAACCATATAAAAGAGACTGTATTAATTATTAAATGAGTTCTGATCATCTTGAATGGAACCACAGTGATCGCTGTCTTTATTACCGATCGAGGGAAGAATGAGAGCATGGTAGAAATATTGCCACATCACCCTATTCCTAAAATATTGGCCCAGAGGTATCAAAACTGTCTCAGCCTAAACAGTCGCGCGTCTCGTTAGGTTCGTGAAGCGTTCGTCATTACATAGGAAAGTATCGCCCAATGTTACACAAATGGGGCACATGGTAAGTACCCACTACCAGTGGCCCCTTAGGCTCCGTTCCCTCTCGTGGCTTATACCATCGCCTGCAGTGGTACAGTGGATCCACTACTCCAGCCATTACAACAGGATAACAGAGATGTAGGAGCTGACTAGCGGGAAGGGGGCGCTGCTGAGCAAATATCCCATAGACCTTGCAAGATAACAGAGTTGCAGGAGCTGACTAGCGGGAAGGGGGCGCCACAGAGATACAGGAGTAAACTATAGAGTAGGGGGTGCCGCTGAGATAATAGTAACCTATAGGCCTGACAGGATAACAGAGGTGTAGGTCATGACTAGAGGGAAGTGGGTGCAGCTGAGCTAATTATCCCATAGACCTGACAGTATAACAGAGGTGCAAAAGCCGACCAGAGGGAAGGGGGCACCGCTGACCATAGACCTGACAAAATAACAGAGGTGCTGGAGCCATCTAGAGGGACAGGGGTGCAGCTAAACTAATATTATCCCATAGACCTGACAGGATAACAGAGGTGCAGGAGCTGACAAGAGGGAAGGGGCACCACTGAGCTAATATTATCTCATACACCTGACAGGAGAACAGAGGTACAAGAGCCGACCAGAGGAAAGGGGATGCCGCTGAGCTAATATTATCACATAGACCTGACAGGATAACAGAGATGCATAAGCTAACTAGAGGGAAAGGGGCGCCGCTGAGCAAATATCCCATAGACCTGACAAGATAACAGAGGTGCAGGAGCCAACTAGAGGAAAATGTGTGCTGCTGAGCTAATATTATCCCATAAATAGACAGGATAACAGAGAAGGAGGAGCCAACTAGAGGAAAGGGGGCGCCCTTGAGCAAATATTATCCCACTGACCTGACAGGATAACCGAGGTGCAGGAGCTGACTAGAGGAAAGACCCTTTTGGACTTAATATTGACTAATAGACCCGACAGAGTAACAAAGGTTCAGGTTGGGGGCACCTAGGAAAAAGTGACCACAATATAATACATTTCCAATTATTCTCTAATAGAGTTTGATGTCGAGCAGCCACAAAACCACTGAATTTCAGGAAGGGTAATTTTTCCCCCA
>JAODAL010055760.1:0-23729 GCA_025379985.1 Phyllomedusa bahiana
GGGGGGGAGGGAGGGGGGAGGGGGGTAGGGGGGGGGGGGGGGGGAGGGGGGGGGGGGTTTGGGGGGGGGGGGGGGGGGGGGGTGGAAGGGGGCAGCCGCCGAAATCCTCGATCTGGGGTCCCCGCCCGCCATCTTTGCTCTCCTGCTCGTTTCACGAAGGGGGGGGGGGCTAAAGCGGGGCGGCGCAGGGCTCCTCACTGCCTCCATGTGCTGGCTGCTGCTTTTCCCGGGCAGAGGCGCCTTAAATACCGCCCCTCCCTGCCCCGGGGACTCCCCCCCCCCCCCGCGCCGCGTCATCGTGACCGCTCCGTGCGTCCCCCGCGACCCCCTCCCCCCGCGCCCCCGTGGGGGTCATGCCCGCCCCCTCCCCCAGGGGGGCGTGGCCCCGGCCGGCGCCGGAGTCTATGCTGGATGTTTTACTGTTTTTTATCTGTCTGCTAATGGTGAGAGAAAAATGCCCGTCACCGGCCAGACTGGGACCAAAAAACACCCTGGCAAAAAAAGCCCAACCAGCCCACATACAATTCCGCCGCCTCCCCCACATACAAACCGCCGCCTCTGCCTCATACAATATCCCCGCCCTGCCCCATACAATATCCCCCGCCTCTTCCCCCAAACAATTCCACCATTCACAAAAAAAACCCACCATATAAACACCACTATAAACACCAGCAAAAAAGTTAAAAGGGCGCAAAAAATCACAGGGGGGGCGCGGGGGGGGTTAAAGCGTTGATATAACTTACAATACCCCTACGTAGTGATCAAATCACCCGTGGTCACCATCCAAAAACAAGAAAACAGCACTATCCAAAGAAGGAAAATAACCCCGGCACCCGGACTCAAGGAGACGGCTTATCTGTTAGAAGGGGTTTCTTTCCCTTTTTCTTCTCCATCCCCAGACCGCCAAGGGCGACTTCTCCTTGGGCCGTAAAATTTATCCTGGGCGAATTT
Organism: Phyllomedusa bahiana; assembly: GCA_025379985.1. Taxonomy (NCBI): domain Eukaryota; kingdom Metazoa; phylum Chordata; class Amphibia; order Anura; family Hylidae; genus Phyllomedusa; species Phyllomedusa bahiana. The sequence goes on from JAODAL010055760.1 coordinate 952, forward strand.
TCCCACACCCCACATTTAGGGCTTTTCCCGCAGCTCTTTTTTCCTCCGTCCCCCCTGTGACCCCAAAATCCCCAAAACCCCGCCCCCCCCAAAAGGAAATTACCCCTTTTCCCCCCCCGGTTTAAAAATTTCCCAGGGGTTTAAAAACCCCCCCTTTAACCCAAACGGGGGGGGGGGGGGGGTTTGGGATCCTCTTGGGGGTTTTGCCTGTGGTCCCCAAAAAGGGTCTAACAATTAGCAGTTTTAAATTCCCCACGCTCCCCATGTCAACCCCCCCCCAAAAAAATGCAATTTTTTCAAGTTAACCCCCCGGGTTACCCCTTTTTTCACCCCCCAACCCGGGGATCCCCTTGGAAAAACCCGCCCGTTTAGGCCCCCCAAAGGACCAAAAAAAGTTTTAAACCCCATCAATTTTAGCCCTCTTGGGGGCCCCCGGGGCGGCCCAAGGACAGACTTTTAAACCCCTTTGTCCCAGTTAATCCGGGGTTTTTTGGAAACCCCAAGCCTTAAAACCCCCCCCGCACTTGGGGGGCCCCGGGCCTTCACATCCAAATTTGAAAAAAAAAACCTTAAAAATTTTAGGTTTAACCCCCAACCCCCGGGAAAAAGGCACTGCCTAAATTAAGAAAAGGTAAAACCCCCTTTTGGGAAGGGAAAAATAATTAGGCAGGGAAAAAAAGAATAATTTCCCGGGCCCAAATTAAAGGGAGGAAGGAGTTACAAAAAACCGGGAAAAAAGGGCCCCATTTGGGGGGCCCCCCCCCACTCCACAACCGGCAACCCCCCAGGTCTGGAATTTGCTAGTTGACCGACCCTTTTTTTTTTTTCCCTGGGGAGGGGGGGCACGCCCCAAGGGGGTTGCAAGGCTTGGGGGATTAAAAAACTTTCCCCCGGGGGCCTGCGAGGTGAGGGGGGCTAGCTGGCCCCCAGGGGCTAGCTGCAGGGACTGGGGGAAAGGGAAAGGCTAAAAAGACCAGAGGGGGAGCTGCAGAGGCCGGGGGAGGTTTAAAGGCTAGCTGACCAAGGGGGAACTTTTAGAGGCCGGGGGAGGTGAGGGGGGTAGCTGCTGAGGCCTGGGGGGGGGGTGAGGGGCTAGCTGCAGGGCCCGGGGGGAGGAGAGGGGGAAACTGTGAGCCCTTTGGGGGGGAGGTGAGGGGCTAAGGGTGACCAGAGGGGGTAGTGCTGAGGCCTGGGGAGCGGGGTGAGGGGCCCAGCTGCGAGGGGCCCGGGGGGGGTAGTGCTGGGCCTTGGGGGGGGGACTGCTGAGGCCTGGGGGGGTAGTGCTGGGCCCCGGAGGGGGGGGTTAGCTCCTTAGGGCCCGGAAGGGGGGGGGAGGGGTTTGGGTGCTGGGCCTGGGGGGGTAGCTGCTGAGGCCGGGGGGGGGGGGGGGGTGCTGAAGGGCCCGGGGGGAAACTGGAGGCCTGGAGGGGGGGGGGGCTGGGTGCTGAGGCCTGGGGGGGGGGGTTTGCTGGCTGAGGGGGTGGAGGGAGGGGGGGGTGGGGCTGAGGCCTGGGGGGGTTCTGCTGAGGCCCGGGGGGGTTAAACTGCTTAGGGCCTTTGGGGGGTTTGCTGCTGAGGCCCCGGAGGGGGGGGGGGGGGCTCTTTAGGGCCCAGGGGGGGGAGCTGCTGAGGCCTGGGGGGGGGGGGTGACTGCTGAGGGGCCCGAAAGGGGGAGCTGCTGAGGGGCCCGGAGGGGGGGGGGGGCTGGCTGTGGGCCTGGGGGGGAAGCTTGAGGGTTTGGGGGGGGGTTTGGGTGCTGAGGCCCGGAGGGGGGAGCTGTGGGGCTGGGGAAAGGGGGGGGGGGGGGGGGGGCTGCTGAGGCCTTTGGGGGGGTGGGGGTAGTGCTGAGGGCCGGGGGGGGGGGCGGGGTGCTGAGACCTGGAGGGGAACTGCTTTAGGCCTGGAAAAAGGGGGGCGCTGGGCGGGTAAGGCCTAGGGGGGAGCTGGGTTTAGGGGCCCGGGGGGGGTCCTCTTAAAAGGGCCTTTTGGGGGGGGGGGACCTGAGGCCTGGGGGGGGTAGCTGCTGAGGCCGGGGGGGGAAACTTTTCTGAGGCCTGGGGGGGGGGAGCTGCTGAGGCCTTTGGGGGGGGGGGGGGTGGGTGAGGCCGGAGGGGTAGCTGCTGGGGGGCCTGGGGGGGGGGGGGGGGGCTGGCTGCTGAGGCCCCGGGGGGAGGGGGGGGGGTGCTTTTAAACCCTAAAAAATAAAGTTTTAAAACCCCTTACTTAAACTTTATGGGGTCCCTCCCCCCTGCCCGCTTCCCCTCATAGGCAGGGAAATTATTTTCCTCGGTATTGCCGGGCAGCAGTGCTCTTCTTTCAATGTGCACCCGGGGCTGCCTGGCCCGCCCCCTGATTTTACGAGCTTTGCTGCCCGAGCCTTTCCCCCTCCCGCTGCCGCCTCAAATGAGGGGTCGGGGCCCCTGCGGAGGGTGCGCGGGGACAACCCAAAACCCGCCCGCCCCCACCCTGATCTGCCCGATGAAAACCAGGGGGGGGTTTGGGGCGGCCCATAGCCCAGCCGGGCCTCCGCAGCTCCCTTTTTCCCCTGCCCGCCAGCCCCGGGGCATAATACTTTAGCCGCCCATCACGGGGGGGCTGCGGCCCTCCCCAAAGGGCGCTGCTCCCCCTGGAAGATAGGAAGGAGGGAGGCCGTGATTTTTAAATTTTTTCAGGCGGCCCCTGAGTACAAAGGCCCGCCGGGGTTCGCCCGGTTGGGAAAAAGTGCCCCCTCCGGGCCCGGCAGTCAAAAAATTTCAAGTCGATGAAAGGCCTTTTGACTGAGTGGGGCCCCTTTTGGGATTCACCGGGGGCTCCCCGGGGAAAAATCCTGTGTTCAGCTCCAGGAGTAAGGGTAAGTTCTCCCGCTTTGTGGCCCCCTATTTTCTGAAATTTTTCACAGCTAAAGCGTAGTTTAGGCAAGTTTCACTAAGGGTTTTTTGGGGTTTTAAACTCAGCAAAAAAGGGCCTGCCCAGATTGCCCCACCCTTTGAAAGTCCTCAATTTTATTTAAATTTTAAATTTTCTAAATATTTAAATTTTAAAAAAAAAAAAATTTCCTTTTTAATTTTTAAGAGCAATTTTTTTCCTTTATTTTTTTTAATAATTTTAAAGGGGTTTTATTATTTCATTAAATGGTCTCAAAAAAGGGGGACGGAAACAAGCAACTTTGAAATTGGAGTTTTTTGCAAAAGCGTTTGTATTCACAGAAATTCCTTATCTTGTTTTTTGTTTTCATGATATCCACTCCTGGTCTGATCCCCCCGATCCCCCCTCCTTGCATTCACTACTAGAGCTCATTTACATCCCCCCCACCCCACAGCATTCCCGTGTCTCCACTCAGAGTAAAGGGACCGGAAAATTTTCACTTTATACAGCCGAAGAAAAAAGAATTACACTGAAGGGGTTTTCACAATCAGGGAAAAAGCACAATTTTTGGTCGATCCCCCCCCTGACTCAGGTTGGGGGGCTGTACATTTTTTCTCTCCACACCCAGCAGAAACCCGACCAACAGATTCTACAATGAAAAACATAACAGTTTTTCCTGGTCCTAAAACCTGAAGAAGCGAGATCTGTGCTTTCAAGAGCTGGTTCAACTGTAACACATCCCACTGTAGAGGAGAAGAGATCACTGCTCGCTAGATTTTTTGCACCTGTGGATTTTTACGCCTTCAAAATAAGACTGCATAGGGAAAGACACAGTGACATGTGGACTCAGACGAATCAGCCGAACTAAGGAAGCGATACATCCCCTTTAAGCCTTGGGGGACTTAAATTTGCTACCACTTAATCATTACATTGATTCGTATGAAGCATGCTCAGCTTGTGAGCATATCTTCTGCCTCCTACAAAACGTGAAATAAAATGTTATCAAAAATAGGTTATAACCAGAATTGTCCTAGAGAGTAAATAAAAGATGTCATGTATACCAAACAGTGAAAAAAAATGAACCCCTAAAATTGCACATTTGTGTTTTTCCCCCAATTCTACCTTACAAATAATTATTGCTTCCCTAATACATTAAATGGTACAATAAATGGTACCATTCAAGATTACAACTTATCCTATGAAAAACAAGCCCTCAAACAGCTATATTGATGGGAAAAAAAATCAAAAAAATTTCCCGGGCTTTTTAAAAGGATTTTTTTTCCAAATTAAAAAGGCTTTCACAGGGATCTAGAATTTTCTTTCCCCCAGTTACAGTTTTAAAACCCCGGGGCGGTCTCTCCCACATTAGGCGTTTTTTTTTTCCTGTGATTTCCCCCTCTCTTTCTGAGTCATCAAACCTTCTGTGTAAACCGTGGGGGAAAAAAAGTTTTTTACGTCCCGGGAGACAAACCTGCAATGGTCATTTCCAAAAGCCCGGAGAGCGGGACCTCCCCCCCACAAGCTCCCTTTCAACCAGAAAAAATTCCCTTGGTGTAAGCAAATTTACAACCCCTAAAATGATTAAAAAAAATTTTAGAAAATTTTTTCTGCTTCCCATTTTGTTTTTAGGGGAAGGTTTGGGAAAGGGGAGCAGAGTGTATAAAGGCCCGGTTATATCCAAAGCTAGAGAAAAAATGGGGTAATTTTCCCAGATCCCTTTCCCTAGATATATTTACTGTGAGAGGGCATAAAGATCACAAAAAGCCTTTAATTTTCACAAACTCAGATGAAAATGAAAGGGCAGGGGGAAAACCTTGACACAACAGCAGCCCCACAGAAAAAACCCACTTTAAATTTTGGGCACAGCCAGAGAAAAAGAGTGCAGAATAGCCAAACACAGCAAGGAAGGGGTGTCCCACACAGGGGGAGGGGGGGGGGCTTGCTAGGGGCCCAAAAAACCGGGGGCCCGGGCCCTTTTGGGTTATGTTCACACGGATTTTTTTCGGCAGTAGGACACACCGCAAAAAGCTGTGTGTTTTGGAACCAAAAACCCCTGCCCCCTGTGCTAAAATACACATTTAACCATACCCCTTAGGAAACTAGAATTACCAAAAATTGCAGTGTCATGTCGGGGTATTAAGGCAAATACGCGGAGAAAGGGCCCCCCGAAATTTTTACGCAGTGTAACATATATTCATCAAACACACCACACACAAAACACAAACACTCAGAAAACACACCCCCTCGACAACACACACTCAACAACACACGAACACACACACATTTGACAACACACACCAGACAACACACCAAAACACAAAAAACACATCAACACACACACACCAGACCCCACACCACATCAGACCACACAACACAGAAACACACAACACTCATAAAACACCCCTCAAACACACACACACTCAGACACCAACACATCAACCACACACCTCACACCAACACCTCAAACACACAAAACCACACCAAACCCCAAAACCCCCAACACTCAGAACACAACCTCAGAAAAACCACACTACACACAATTTAGACCCCACCCCAACACACACTCTCAGACAAAACACTCCCCACACACCCCTCAAAAACACACACCTCAACCACCATTTCACACACACCTCAGACAACACACACTAAACACACAAAACACACTAAACACAGTACAGTTTACATTCATGAAGAAAATGCGTTTCCCCCTATTAAAAACTAGCATCCTTGCTCGCAGGGAGGCCCCTCCCCACGGGAGACCTCCGGGGTGTGTACCGTGGGAGCTCTGAAACCATGAGGACAGGAACCCCGCGTGCGGGGAGATGTCCGGAGCAGAGACATAGCAGGGGGGGAGCCTCCCCCAAATGCCCACCTTGCGTGCTCGGATCTTCCCCGCCTCGGCAGTGTGAGCAGCCGCGCCCCCCCCTCCCTCCTCAGCTCCGTCACTCCTGCAGTGCCTTCTCCCCCCTGCACCAGCAACCTCCGAGCTGGAGTGCGCCAAGCACGGGGACACGCCAAAAGAACTTTCGCGCAGGCCCGCAGCCGGCGGTCTAGCTGGGGCACAGGCAGCTTTGTTCGGGGCTTGTGCCCCGAATAAACCTGCCTAGCGACGCCCCTGCACAGGGGAGCATGTCCCAACCAGGGCTGAACTAAATATCCGGCAGCTAATTACAGCAAAGCTGTCATAACCCGACTCCAGGCTTCAGATTTAGCTCTAGACACAGATTAGCTAATAGCTGTTTTACTAAATGATTTAGGTAATACAAACCAATTGCAAAGGTGCTTATTTTTACTGCCCCCATTATGAAAGATATGATTGTTGTAGCAAGAAAACCCCGTTTAGGGATTAAAGCTATCGTGGGTCATTTTCCATCACTCATCCTGGAATATGTAGAGTCAAGGGGAAAGAACAGATTTCTAGATTCAGTCCATAAAGTCTGGAGGACTAATAAGCTTTTAACATGTCTAAACCTATGGGCCTTAAAGAGTATCTATCACCTCCAAACAAACACAAAAATTGACAGTAGATGAAATTATAAAACTTTTCTCAAATACATGTCATTAGCAATCCAGAAGATTTCCCTCATTATCACAGGGGAACAGGTTTTACCTTTACTTTGTAACTCAGGAGATCCTTATCATGCTGTGGGAGATACCAACTATGCAGTGGGAGCTGAGGGCATAGCTGCTTGTACAAGGTAATATGTGTCTCTCACTATACAAATACTGAAGGCACAGCACACTGAGGACATAGTGTGACAGAGTTAACCAGTTGCCTCAGCCTCCTCCTCCATAGCACACAGGCATCTATATTACACTGATGCGGGTGTGCACATGATGTAGACTTACAGGCTCCCCCCTGCACAGTGGACTCTCCCAGCTCAGAAGCTATCAACTGTCAACACAGTGATCCATCAAGCTGTCATGTGCCGATTTGGCCCAACTTCAGAGCTGTCTTAAAGGGCTAGCGCTTTATTTAAAAACTGAATTACAGTTGAAATTCTTTGATTTTCCTGATGAAGCCTATTTGAGAAAGTATTTGTATTTTATTCTTCTATTACTTCATGAGGTTTCTCTGAAGGTGATTGGTACTCTTTAATGCCTAAGTTTTGTAAGTAGAACTGGTATCTTAATTGAAGGTCTTGTCCATGTTCTAAAAAACAATAATATAATGCTTCTGTGGCCCTATTAAAAAAAAAAAAACTGTACTTCCTTAACCCCAGTTCTTAGTTCCAGCTTTATGCTGCATCTCCCCGGTCATCTGTTTAGCATCTTCTACTTCTGAAGGGCATGTCACTGCTGTGCCGCTGATTTAGCTGCAGTGGTTACACACCTCTACTTACATCAACGTTCAGAACTGTTCACTTCCGAATGGTTGTGCTAATGAGTGGCACATAACCATTGTAGCCAATTAGTGGCTACAGGGTGACATGCCCCTTCAGAAATAGAATACTGTAAACGGAAGACTGGATAGATGCAGCACTGGATCCATGGACCATTATATTATATTTTTTTAGGACAGTATCTTCCTTAGGAAAAGCACTCACTTTATTCGCATGAAGCACCTAGCGATATTCATCTTTAAAAAAAAGATTCCCTCACGCAAGTATTGGAAACCTATTTTCTCAGTCTTATATGCTCTGTAATTTTCTGTTATTGTCATTTGATGTCCCTTGTGTGTGACATTTACTGCTGGATATACTTTGGTATATCAATGCCGTTACCGTTTATCCTCAACATTAAAGGGGTTTGGCTAGGAAGCGAGTTCCTTACCTCCTTATCAGCACAGAGGAGAATATAAATAAATCATGCTGAGTCATGAACGCTGCAGGGGTGAAAGGGAGGGGGTGAGCAAGGTGTGAGGAATAAGGGAGCGTCTCAAAAGTTAACTCAAATAATAACATTACAACAGTGGTTTCTCTATACAGCAGACAGACTCATACACTGCATTTTCTCCACAGCCCCTTGAAAGCTCATTCATGTTCCCTGTCATCAGATAAGAAGTGTTTCAAGCGCGACCAGATCAGCTCCTGTCAGCTCTCCTGGTCGTGTCTAATGTAAACTTTCAGGTAACTAAGGGGGACTGAGCAATGCTGTAGCTTTCACAGGCTTCACTTTTTGTAATCACATATATTTAGAAAAGTGATTAAATACTCATTTTGGAGGATCCCACGTCAACATTACATCGTGGCAAAACCCCTTTAATAAAAACTTTTTAAACTAAAACAGCATATTGAGCATATGTAAAAATAAAAAAAACAAAAGACCCTCATTTTATTTATCTATGCTTTAATATATTCATGGCACAATTCCTCATAACGGTGCTCCATGTTATTTAGAACGTGTTACATTTTTATATGTGTTTATTCAAGGGAACCTTCTACTATTCCTCACTTGTCTTCGTTTTCCTCTTCCTCATTCTCATATTTTTCAGAATTCTTTTCCTGTTCCCAATTTTTACCATATTTTTGGTTTCTTTTGTCATCTTCATCCTCGTCTTCAGTTTCTTTGTTCCTTTTATCATCTTCATCCTCCTCTTCAGTTTTTTTGTTCCTTTTGTATCTATCCCATCTTCAGTTTCTTTATTCCTTTTATCATCTTCATCCTCCTCTTCAGTTTCTTCGTTCCTTTTGTCATCTTCATCCTCCTCTTCAGTTTCTTTGTCCCTTTTGTCATCTTCATCCTCGCCCTCTTCAGTCTCTTTTTCCCTATGTAAAGAGGCATTAAATATGTCATAGAATCCTGTGTTAATTGTTTCTACATTTTCAAAAAAAATAAATTATATATAAAATATATAATATATATATTATATAAATATATATATATATGTTGTGTAATTTTTTTTCTATTCTTCTGGTGCTGCAGTGAAATGCAGTGATCTCTGGAGAGCTGATCTGTTGCTAACAGATACAGTAATTAACAAGTGTCACTAGGGGAGATTTAGTAAGTTCTATAAAAATAAATTTATTGAAGTTGTCAAGGATTAGAAAATAGCTCATAATTTTTAAAATCGGAGTGACGTTATTTCTGAAGGAAGAGCATATCTAACACTGGACAATTTTTTTTAGCTACAGCCACCAGTCAGGTAACAGCTGTATGCTTTTCATGCTATGGGTAACACATCTGAATTCCTTTGTACTACTTTTGAAACATTCTTTATTGTGTCCTCTGACTGCACAACATTGTTTAAGATTATAGATGATAAGGGATAAAAAGACAATTGAGAGTGCATGAGCTGTGAAACTTTTTTATGCTATGCTATGTTGTGTTCTTAGGATTATAGACACAATCATTGATTACAATCTGTTACACCTTTTCTGAAATACTAGAATATTTAGGGCGACATGTATGAACGGGGCTGCGCCAGATTTCTGACACACATCACACCAGTAGGTGGCTGAGACTTCTGGAGATGGTTAAAAGAGAACATTCAGCAGAAACTTTTCTTTTTCCATGTAACCCCAACATTATTGACATCTCAGCACTCCCAGAACAACAGTTGCTAAATTAGGAGTCTAAATATCCTCAATAAAACTTATACTTTCAAACATTAGAAATAGCCCCTTTACAATAATCACAGACTTACACACCCGAAATATACCTGTTCCCTATCAGATTGTTGGGTCACCCTGACAAGGACTGCCCCACTCAAGATGACTGTCCCTTAAAGCCCCTGGTATCACCCTTACTGAAAAAAGTCAGTCACCAGGCAAATAACCAGACAGGAAGAAAAAGGATAATTACCCCCCCCCCCCACCCAAAAAAAAAAAAAAAAAAAAAAAAGGCCTAGAGGCAGCACTTCCATACGCATTTCCCCACAGATTAGTTGTGTTCATCATGAAACAATGGCTCCTAATAGCTCAAAAACACACTAATAATGAGATATCCTGGGGCGCCCATGATTTCCAGGCCATAACACATAACAATTATGTGACTGATGTGTATAGGGTGTCCCATAACTCCTCCCATTCATGGAAGATCTAATTAGATACATCTGTGTAACAGAGATAAATAATATCACAACACTAGAATCAATGCCCATGATATATTTTATACATATGCTGCTATTAATCCAATGCCTTTTAAACAGCTAGATACTGCAGACCAGAAGCACGTTAATTCAAAGCCAAGATCTTTATTATACCATCTGAACAGTGCATTGATCACATTCAAAAACAAGATCTTTATTATACCATCTGAACGGCACACTGATCACATTCAAAAACAAGATCTTTATTATACCGTTTGAACAACAAACATAAATATACCAGGATGATAATGCTAAAAAGAATGTGTCAAATCTAAATATAATAGATGTACATGAGGACTTGATATATCCTAATAATATACATATATGTAATAGCGCAGTAACACAGTAGCAGTAATGGACATAATGACAGCTAGAGTCTATATTACAAAAGGTAAATATAATCTGAAAATGCCACAAAATGATTTTAATGTGTAGATATACATATATGTACATATATATCAATAGCCCCTCACCAATACATAACGATGGTTGGAAATTATGTGCTAAATTGTAAAGGAGCCAGAATATGGTTTAAAAGCACCACTAGATGTCTAAAAAAAAGGAGGTAAAGATCAAGAGTGATCCAATAACCCCTAATTGTCATTCAGAGAGTTTATACTTGAAGCACTGGGAAAGTATCACAAAAAGCAGCCAAATTGTAACACCTCGTTAAGTCCATGTGGGTTAACTGACCCAAGTCTGTAGATCCACTGGAATGTTTCGCAGTCAGATAAGGATCTTTTGGATATACATATACAGATTATCTTCCATTGTGTAAGATCATTGAAAGATAGATTAGCACACAGACACTATACCAGACCATGAAAATTGGGGACATGGTTGGATAGGAGACCATGTAAGCCCATAAAAAAGGCTGTTGGGTCCTTCCATGCGAAGGACCCAACAGCCTCTTTTATGTAGCTAAGATCATTGCCATGTATGATGACAAATCTGCCGTAATGAGAAATATCATTGAGAAATACTGGAATGTTTTTTGGTCAGATAAGGATCTTTTGGATATACAGTACTTCCCATAAGACCGCAGATTACCTTCTGTCGTGTAAGATCATTGAAGTATAGACTAACACAGAGCCACTATACCAGACCACGAATAATGGGGACCTGGCTGGATAGAAGACTGAGGATTGTGTGGCGTGTCCGTTTATTTGTCAGGCTAAATCATTTATTGATGATAGGAGTATTTTCTCAGAGACTCCTCTAATTGTAAACCGGAAGGTTTGGTATACCCGGGGTTCTGTACATGTCCCCTCTTTTATGTGGGTAAAACCATTCGGCAATTGAGTTATCGTATCAGCGAGCACCTGGGGGTGATGTTAGAAATCAGAGGGACACCCCTATAGCCAGACATATTTGGGAATATTATATGGGCAATACAATATGTCTAAGATTTCTGGTCATAGAGATAATCCAACCCTTCCCTAGAAAGGGTGACTTTAAAAACAGGATCTTCCGAAAAGAAGTGAAGTGGATCTACAGACTTGGGTCAGTTAATCCACAAACACTTAAAGAGATGTTACAGTTTGGCTGTTTTTTGTGATACTTCCCAGTGCTTCAAGTATAAACTCTGTGAATGACAACTAGGGGTTATCAGATCACTCTTTATCTTAACCCCCTTTTTTAGACATCTAGTGGTGCTTTTACACTATATTTTGGCTCCTTTACAATTAAGCACATCATTTCCATCCATGGTTATGTATTGGTGAGGTGCTATTGATATATATGTACAGTATATCTATCTGCACATTAAAATCATTTTGTGGCATTTTCAGATTATATTTACCTTTTGTAATAGAGACTCCAGCTGTCATTATGTCCATTACTGCTACTATGTTACTGTGCTATTACATATATGTATAACATTTGGATATATCAAGTACTCATATACATTTATTACAGTTAGCTTTGAGACACTCTTTTTAGAATTGTCATCTGGAAAATGTATTGCAGTTACATTGTATTCTGTCTAGGCAGAAGCAGTTTGTAACTATTGTATTATTATTCAGTTGGTTTAATAAAGATCTTGGCTTTGTATGTGATCAATGTACTGTTCAGATGGTATAATAAAAATCAGGGCTTTGAATTAACGTACTTCTGGTCTTCAGGATCTAGCTGTCTAAATGGCATTGGACTAATGGCAGCATAGGCATAAAGTATATCACGGGCAGTGATTCTATTGCTGTGATATTATTTATCCCTGTTACACATATGTATCTTTAGGCTTCACTCTTCACCTTCTGATAGTCCTATGTGTGATGACAACAGTAGCGTAAGCAATCATTATTCCCACTGCATATTGTGTATTTTGCCCCAAGACAGGTGTTTATGAGTTTCTGGTGTTTTTTGGGTGTGTACATTTGTGGTTATCGTTAAGGGGCTATTTTCATTGTTTGAAATGAAGTATACGTTTTATTGGGGATATTTTCTCTGTGATTTTGTTGATTCCCTGATATTTTGTATTTTTGGTCAGTGAGTTCTCTAAATTAGCAGTCTCACAGTAGGCTGGTGGCTTATCTATATCACTCACAGTCAAAGAAAATAGCCATCTATTGCTACTAACAACAGTATAGTGTATACCTGATTCCAACTTATACTATATGGGATTGGGGCTACATGGCTAAGTATATTAGCACTCAAGTTGCCATAACATCACAGGATTACTGTGACCTCAATGTTTACCTATGAGAAACAGTTACTGCCGTCCCCACGGCATGGGTTTTCATTTGGATTTACAGACATTTTTTGGATTTGAAAACAGTCTGTAAAATGACTGTCAACCTTTTACATAGACTTAAATAGAAAATATGTGCAGTAGTTCACACTGAACGGATTTTCTACCAGATGGTCTTTTACAACGCCGGTGTAACGAAAAACTTAGAACATGTTCATTCTTCCACCTGATTTTCAGGCGGAACATGAACAGTTCAATGTGAAGGGAAACAACTGAATCCGCAAACCCTGGCCAGAAGCCTTTTCCGTGGAAAAAAAATGACGCAATACCAGTCGGGATAATCCAATCAGTATTTTGTCATTACCGTGTGAATGCACCCTTACATGTGAACTCACTGATGCCACTGTGTGATTTCATTGTGATGGTTGCAACCGAGTTTCTTAAACAAATATCATTTTGGTCACAGTCATGGTAATGCCACCAAATATTGTAGCTCCCTGTAACCCCAGACTAATAAATAGTGTTGTTCCAAATAATCCTTGAGGTTTTGTGTTGTTATTATTATTACTAATAGTAGTTAATAATAGTATTAATTAAAATGAACAGATGAACAAATAATTATGTTCCATACATTACATCTTCAGACACTTAAAAAAGTTATTCCACATATTTTATAATGTCATAGGGTATCATTGGGAATTGCTACTACTCTGTGGTCTATGCAGGTCTGACCTTCGATACCCGAGAATGACCCTAGTTTAGCTCTGCAGCCCATTTCAAATTGTCCCTGCACAGTGACGCTCCTAGCCCTCAGATATGCATGGAGTTGCAGCATGACCCTTTTAATTTTAATAGAGCCATAATGCAGTTCCCTGCTGGGAGAATTGTCAAGAGTGCTGATGTGCAGGACAAAGCAGTACAGGGGTGCAGAATCAGTGGGGTTCCCAGCTGCCAGAACCTCACCAACCACAGAGTGATTGCATGACTTCTGGATATGCCATCTTTTTTTAACATTGGACTAATCCTTTAATTATTTGCACTATCTGTATAAAATAATGACTTACTTTTTTGCACAGATGGAAAGGGAAACCAATCCAAAGAATAGAACAAGAAGAAGAGATTTCTTCAAGAAAGCCATGTTTGATCTGTCAAAAATGTAATATATTTATTTATTATTTTGAATACATACAGTATCACTAACATATATCTCACCAGTGTACAGAGATTGACATGAAACACATCAGTCCATGCCCCCAGTAGGGGATCACAAGTTTTCTATTTTAGACAAACACACCTACCAACCTACCAGTTCATTTTTTGAAAAGTGTGACAAAACAAGACAATTATTAGTATTTATTTTAAAGTGTCATTATTTCCAGGACACTGCACATCTGAAAAGAGGTTTAAGTTGATGACATAACACAAGAAAGAGTACAATATCCATCACTAAATAAGCAACAAACCAGTACAGAGGGCTACCCATGAAGGCTTCAAATCTACAAGGTAAGGGAAAGGAGACAAAACACCAGCGATAGACATGTTTGTATCATGGTGAAGTGGATGCAGGGTTACTGTAGACTGTAGGGTTTTCAAGTTACTTTTAAAAGTTTTTAAGATGGAAGAGAGTCTGTGGTATTATAGCAAGTTCCAGAGTATGGAGGATGCCCAGGAGAAATCATGGAGATGTTTATGTGAGAAACAGATAATAGCAGAGCAGAGAAGAATGTTCTATTAGGATTGGATATTGTGTGAGGAGAGGTATTGAGGCAGAGATATTTAGGCAGAGATATATACAGTAGGGGAAACAGGTTAGGGAGAGTCATATATGTAATGGTTAATAGTTTGAACTAGATTTACTGGTTAAAGGGCAGCCAGTGAAGGGACTGAGAGAGGCAGATGAATAATGAGAAGAGCTGTAGATTAACTAGGCAGCAGATTGATAGAAGGATGGATGTATTGGAGTAAAGTAGAAGTGTTTTTTAGTTGAAGTTACGAAAACAGTGTATTTGAGAAATGTATTTGAGGTGCAGGTGACAGGAAGTGGTTTGGCAACAAACTTGAGGGACTGAGAAAAGAATGGAAACATTAACTGTAATAGATCTGGTAAAGGCTTTGAGAATGATGGGGGAAAGGTAATTTCTGTTTTAGAAAACAGAAGGTGAAGGAGGATATGCACAGAATAAATTCTGGGATTAATCCTGGAAAGCAAAGACTCTAGATCCGAGATGGAATAGAAGTGGTACTGAAAACTGTGGAATTCAGAGTTGACTCAGGGACAGAGCTTAGATGGAGAATATAGAGATCTCAGGACAGACCCCTTAGCAACACCAACAGGGAAAGGGTGAGACTAGGAAAAGGTGTGCAAGTTAGAGATGCTGAATTTTTGACTGGTGAGCGGTAGGAGGAAATCAAAGAAAGGGCCAGGTCTTTGATTTCAAGGGATAAAAGCAGCAAGGAGTAGTCAACTGTGTGCAGGCATAGGACAGGTCTAGGGGAAAAAGTACAAGGTAATAACATGAGGCTTTGGAAGTTAAGTTTTGTATTTAGTTAAAGCAGTTTCAGTAGAGTGGTGGGGCTGGAAACCAGACAGCAGCAAGTCAAGAAGAGAGTTGGATGAGAGATAAGCGGACATCTCAAGATAGACACATTCCATATACTATGCATTAAATAAAACTAAAAACGTAGTTTAAATATAAATCACCAGTACATACCTTGTAATTTAGAAAGTGCCAAGTACTTGAGGAGAGAAAACCACAGAATAGTTTACTTCTGGGGATGCATATACCAGTTAATATACCTGCAGCTTGGGGGTTGGGTTTGTAAATGTAAAGTAGTAACTCCATATTAACCAGACCATTCTATTTATTTTTCTCATGCGCATGTATATATTCTTGGTCTTATGATTTAATTTTACTCACATTGAGTAAACATAAAAAAATTATTTCATTTTTTTATCTTATAATTTTTTTTATCTAATATTTTTTTGCCAAATACATACTTCATTAATCTATGTAGACATTCTTCTATAAATATACATATTCATGAAGTCCTAGGGCATTACAAAGCCCAGAAGGCATCACCAGAAAATGCCCTATGTATGTTTGAAGGGCAGGCTTTCAGTCATCTCCCTCTCATATCCTGACATGATTATTTGCTCCCCTAAGATCATTCTTGGAGAACACAATTGCTTTTTTGAGTTCATCAAATAATTCAGAAGTACAGAATATCATTTATATATAGTGATCTTGTTTAGTTCCATATAGTTATTGTAGGGACGGACTCTGCCATCTTCCTTGGCAACAAAAAAGAGCCTTGCACCAGCTGGAAACCTGGAAGGATGAATAAATCCCTTTTCCAGGTTCTCCGTCATATACTGCTCCATTGCCCTGGTCTTCGAAGCAGACAGTAAATCCCTTCCCCTCTGGAATTTTAGAGGTGGGAATCAGAACAATGACACAATTGTATTTCCTATAGAGAGGAAGCACAATAGCATTTATTTTACACAAAAAAACCTGCAAATTTATGGAGCAGGAAGACCTAGAAGACCAATAGCAGCAACAAGATGATGGGACTTAAGACATGAACCTGTACATGTCTTTCCCCATTGGGTAAAATCTCTAGAATCAAAACTAGATTATGAAGGATCAACCATGGACATCCCAAAATAACATGATAAGAAGTATGAACTAATGCCAGGTAGAAGTCTTACAATGGATATCTCCAACTGATAACGTGAGACCTGGTCTGCGGAATTCCACAGATCCCTTAGAGGCATAGAGATGCCAAAGGATTTATCCACAGGAATAGGGGTAATATCCAATCTTTGGGTCTAATCAAAATTGAAAGATTCTTCTGTAGCTCCTCTATCAACTAAAGCTTGCACAAATAAACACACCCTCCCTTTCTATCCTAGAAGGCAACAACAAAATATTCCTGGAAGATAAATTAAATAAACCCAGAAGAACATCCCTTTTATGTTTCTGGCCTAACATGATGGTATATTTTCAAGGAAAAATTACTATTGTTACCACAGCATAAGCAAGGTCTCCTGTCTTTTTCATTGGTTCCATCTCAATCACACTAGGGATGAAAACCTGAAAAACGCTCCTTCTTGAATCTTCTCTCTTTCACATTACTCAGACAAATGAGGAGAAAGCTAATTACAATGAGTTTGTTATTGTAGGTGACTTTCCAGACACGGGAAGCAGGTTTTTGTACATAACTAAAAATAATTACCTTTCCCGACTTTTGCAGGAGCCAACTAGTGGGAAGGCCCTTTTGGACTTATTATTATTACTATTAGACCTGACAGAGTAACAAAGGTTCAGATTGTGGGGCACCTAGGAAATAGTAAATACAGTACAATAATTCCCTACTCAGAGGCATAAGTAGAGAAGTCTAGGCCCCACACCAAACTTTTGAACTTTTGCCAACCTTTCTCTTCGACCATGAATATTTACTGGTACCACTTAATAATAGTTATGCAGTTACTATATAATACAAGGAGCAAATACCACACCATAATGTACATATCACCATAATGCTACCAAACAAATCACACTATACCACAATCAACATTACCAATAACACTATTACATAAGGACCCGATTATACCACCAGAACCTGACCACAAATTACTACCATATGTGACTGAATAATGCCCTTATACTAGTACTGAATAAAGATCTGTATGCAAAGACCAATATTATTCCCATACAATGACCATATAGTGGTAATTACCAGTGTACAAAGGCTCTGTAGACTGTATATTAGCCCTATACAGTGACCATATATTGATAAATACCAGTATACTCACAGGCTCTCTGCAGACTTACGAGTGATTGCAGGCCAGTTACATCCAGGAACTCACAGATTACGTCTTATCTGATTAGCTGCTCACTTTAAATTTTATTCTGCAGCCAATCAAGACCTCCATGTCGACTTATCATGGCTGTATGGGACCGGGACACTCACCAGTCAATACTGCACACTGCCACTTGTTCACACAATGTGTGTTACTTGTGGTGGATAGTGCCTACGTTATATGGGGTCAGTTGACATGTTTCATGAAACTGATCCCCATTGATACGTGGAAGGTATCTGGATGTTGTCATATGAGAGCCCGAGGATATGCTCCATATAACAAAACTTTCTTTGTTATTCTGCTCTGTATGGTGCTGTCCGTTATTGCTTTAACAATTCGGGCTATTCAGCTAACTGAATCACGCATACTATGGGCATTGGGCATACCCACTTAGAACATGAAGCTGAATGTGATCTGAGCATGCGCGCCCGGAATAGACCTGCGCAGTGTGAAATTAGAGACGCTGTGTCTCGCAACAAGCCTTTGGATGGTCTCGCTATAAAGAGTAAGTTAAAACATGTATTTTTATTGGGTGATGTTCAGTATCACAACATATAATCTGTCTATGATTGGGTGAACACCTTGATAAGTTGTGATCTGATTGGATAATGAATTTTTGGATGTCTATATGCTCCACCTATATGATGTGGCACATTTGGCTGGTTGATTATGCTTGAAAAAGGCTCATTGTATTTTTGAGCCGAAACGTCGCACTTTATGTACTGTGGATTCTAATAAAGGAAGATTTTTATGCTGACTTCCGTGCACTATATTTTTTTTTTTATCACGGCCACCCGTCCCTGCAAAATTTGCACACAAATATCTAAAAATCTCCACTTTTCCAGCACCTCCCTCACTATCCCCAACCTCTGTACAAACTACCCATAGATGGGAGAGCAGGTTCAGACTACAGCTTAGAGGGAAAGTCTCCTAGGCAGGTGAGGAAGTACAAAGCTGGAGACTGTGCTACAGCTATGGCCTGTACCCCTAAGTATCATATTTAGAGATGGGCGAATTGATTCTAACGAAGTGGAATTCGTTTAGAATTTCAGGAAAACTTCGGTTCGGAACGAAGTTGAACGTTGGGTACTTCGCGTGAACGAAGTGTGCTTTTGATTGATAAAATGGCTGCGAGCACATAGCTTACATGGGGCAAAAGAACTCTGGGAGGAAGAAGGGCATAGCCTCATGACATGTCAGAGATGAAGCCAATCAGAGACCGGCGGGATTCTGTGACATCACCGCTCTATAAAGTCCGGGCGCGACGCTGGGAGCTCATACCACCTCACTGTACTGAGTAGGGAAGGTGCTGCCCTGGCTGCTTAGATAGCTGAAAACTAAAGAACTCATTTTTATACAGCGATTTTTTGTGGAGTGTCTCATCTTGTCTCAGAGACTGCTTCTCTTAACGTTCTATTTCTGATTTTTTTGGGGTATTGGATCTGAAGTCCAGTGTGCGTCCAGTGCAGCTGCATATACATTTTAATGTTATCTGCTCATAGCACATTGAATATCCAAGGGGATCAAACCCGTTCCTGTTGTATTCAATTTAAAGAAACAGCGTTTTTACAATACAAAACCCAAATTTTTATTTTTTTTTTGCTCAATTCTTTTGCGCAATTTACATCCAGGGGTTAATTAAGCGTGTTCTGCTGCGTGGTGACTAAAAGAAAACTTTTATTTCACCGCCAAAAAAATAAATTTTCCTGTAGCATAATTCACAAGCAAGGTTAATTACAAGTTTTCCTTCTTGTTGTGTAGCGTAAAAAACACCCCCATTGTAACACACCCACAAAGCCGTAGCTTTTGGTTGCTCAATTCTTTTGCGCAATTTACATCCATTGGGTTAATTAAGCGGGTTTTCAGCTGTTGTGGTGACTAAAATAAACTGTCTTTGACACCGCCAAAAAATACATTATTCCTGTAGCATAAATCACAAGTGAAGGTTAATTACAAGTTTTTCACTTGTTGTGTAGCATAAAAAACACGCCATTGTAACACGCTACAAAGCTCGTATTTTTGGTTGCTCAATTCTTTTGCGCAATTTACATCCAAAGGGGTTAACTAAATTTTTTCTGCAGTTTTTACTCAGTAAAAGAAACGTTGTTTTTCACCGCCACAGAAGAAATTCTGTAGCATAATTCATATCCGAAGGTTAATTAAGCCGTTTGTGCTTTTTATATTCAAATAAAAAAACACAGAGTTTTTAAACGGCACATTAAAGTCAATTTTTCCTGCCCATTTGTGGAGCGCAATTTATACCAAATTTCCCCAAAGTTTCTTAGGGGGTTCATTTGGAGTCAAATACAGGTTGTTATATCATAACAGACACTTCACAAACATGTCTGTACATTTTTAGAACAAACAGTATTCAACAGAGAGGTGGCAACTCTTCACCTGCGAGTGGCAGGGGCACAACTTTCCCTGATTAGCCCAGGTCGCAGCAAGCAAGGGGGACGTCGAGAGGGGTCACCTGACCCACAACGCCCCGTCTCTAGTGGCTGTGTGTTGTTCAGCAACCCCCAAGGTTCTTGTTGTTGACAGGTCACCACCCCCCCAGATACTATGAAAACCCCCCAGCCAAGAGTCGGGGGGAACGTCAGACAAAACCCCCCCTTATTTGGGTGGGGCCCCCCGGATGGGTAAAAGGGGGCCCCCACCTGTCCCAACCCCCTCGTCCACCCTTTCCCTCACCGAGATCTACTATTGGCTGGGCTCAGCCCCACATATAGGAGAAAACAATTTGAGGGGCAGTCAGCAGCTACGGGGCAGCAATAAAATGGGGCCAATATCCCCGTTTTTGCAGTAGGGGGGCAAGTATAGATGTTGAGAGTGGCATGGAGGTCATGTTGAGGGGTCAGCCTCTGCATCCAAGACCGATGTAAAGAAGCGTGACGATAAAACAAAATTAGAGAGTAACCACCCACTGGGAGCCGGGGTGAGGAAAGGGGGCTTCATCATCGTCAGGAGAAGAGGGGGTCAGCTGCGCGTCGGGCAGGGGCGCACCCAGCAAGTGATTGTGTGGCCCGTGGTCACGGGTAGCAGCAGTGTGAGGTGGGGACCCAAAGGGGGCCACGGGGTAAAAAACCCGTTTCCCGCAGTCCAAGAAAGTATGGCACAGGGGCTCAGCGGGCGGGCGGCGGTAGTAGTACTCTTTGCCAGCGTTGGCGTAAAACCCCCGATACTCGGGGGTGTGGCAGTTCTTTCTAAGACCCCGGGGAGGACCCGAATATGGTTATATAAATCTGTGGGCAGAAAGGAAGCGGGCCGGGACTAACGTTGGCACCACCCCCTGCGCAAACATCAGGTCACCATCCGGTGCCTGGGAAAACGGGCCAGAGGGGGTTTTGTCCCATCCGCCCCCCGCAGCAGCAGCGCCCAGTGGCACCATGCCATTGCAGCCGTAAAGCCCACCACCTCGCAAAAGGGAGCTGTTCTCTTTGACATCCCCCCGCCGATGCCCCTGCTTCCCCTACCAGGCGCCAGCAGCGTTCAGCAGGCTTGCAAAGAGACAACAGTATCGTCCACCATCCAAAGGGTGCAGCACTGACCGGCCCCTTTTTCTCAGTTTTTGGTATGCAGTCCCTCCCTTTTCCAAAAGGGGACTCTGAAACCGTTCAGAGAACAAGGGCTTGTCCAGCCGAGATGGAGAGCCCCCAAGCCGTAATTTTTTTTTCCAAAAAAGGGCCCGTACCACACTTAAATAAATATGTAAACAAAGGTGGGCCAGTCCTTGAGCTTATGGGTTTTTTTCCCAAGGGTGCACGGCACGCGGAAAGGTTGGAGCGTAACACAGTCAGGCCTTTCATGTCCTTTACACCCACTGGGTGAAGGGTTTTCCTGCCCAGGCACACCACAACTGGAAAGAACGTACTTTCTCCTCCCGTTGTAAACGCGGCTCCTGCGCCAAGTCCGCCCCCTCCCCCCACCACCCCCAACCATCTCAGCCCCCCAAGTATGCTCCATCAAAACCAAATTGTGTGGGGCACAGCGGTCACGCATTCACACCTGCTTCCTCGGTGAACCGAAGTCCACAGGGAGGAACCTCCACGCATGCAGCAAAAATTTTAATTTGGCTTTCTCTGCCCCAACTGAAAATGGGAACCATGGTGACGGACAATGGGAACAGGTGTCCGTGCTGCACCGAGGAGGATGGTCCATCCCCCTGCAGGCGCCCGTGTTCCTCGTTTTGAAAAGGTTCCAAGTCCCCACCGACTTCAGAAGATTCTGAAAATGGCCAGGGGGAAAATGTGCATGCACTTTATCCATTCCTACAAACCAGAACACCCCCTCGGTTGCAACGGCAGAACGGCCCTCCTCCAACACACTCGATAAGCGATTTTCCACCCGTTTTAAATTCCCGCCTGCACATTTTGGACCCACTGATGAACAGAAAAGGCCATTAAAGATTTTTTTTGATCCCCAGGCGGACAGGAGTCTCCTCTATGTAACTTTATGCAGCCATGGCAGCTCATGCGACACCCCATTTGTTGAGGCCATTTGAGAGGCCACGTTATTTGTCATCCCAGGGCTACGAGAATAACTCATTTTCCCCTCTTCATGTCCTGGAACAGATGCGAAAATCTGTCTGGGCAGGGGACTGGGGACGGGCGACACACCCGCCACATGAGTCTGGGGGGACGAAATGGAGGGGGAGGACATTGGGCAAAAACAATGTCTGGTGAAAAGAGTGGATTTTCTACCCAGAGACAAGAGAGGAGGAGCAGACAGCTAAGGGGTAATGGGATGAGGGAAAACGAGGAGATGACCCGCAACACCGGGCAGTAACAGTGGAATGGGGGCAGGGGGCCCCTCAGACACTTGGCAGAGGCCCCGCACATGCGATTTATCTGCTAACACCGAATAGTCAGCACCGGCAAGGGGGAATTCTGGCTCTCACCCTTTGATCCCGCTACCCGGCCAAAATGGGAGCCTTTTCCCACAAAATTTAATTTAGGGGCCAAAATCAAATACAAAGGGAAATCCCCCGTAGCAGTTGGGTGCTGCCCATTTGCGGGATCGCCCTCCTCTGACAGGTCTGACCGGGGGCGTTTTTCCCGCGTTCACGTAAAATACGCCGCGGCTGCTGGGGAAGGTGGGGGTAAAGGGCATACCCGCCCTCAGCACAAACCTAAGTCTGGAGCACTGATGAGCACTTCCTTTACCCCCCAGTAGGGGGGCAGTCGCCAGCCCGCAAAGCAGCAGGGACCGGAGCAACCCCCAACCAACAGGTGAGGCCTCTTGGCAGCACTCTGCCACCAAAAGTTAGAAGATCCGCTGGACTACTGGGGGGCAAAAGGATGTGGCCGAAAATTGCCGATTTTAAAACG